>VZTD01000384.1:0-17238 GCA_013397725.1 Rhagologus leucostigma | reverse complement strand
CCGCCGGTGCCCCCGCGCTCCCCGGTGCTCCCGGGCAGGGCCATCGCCGGCCCGCAGAGTCACGGGACGGCCGTGCCCCGCGTGGGCGGTGTGCGGTCACCGACGCCGTGCCCGTCCCTCCAGCCGGTGGGAACCGGGAGCGGCCGGCCGGCGGCGGGGGCCGGTGCCGCCGTAGCACCGCGCTGACCTTGCCGGCGGCACAGCGGGAGCGGGCAGCGCTCTGGGCAGAACCGGCGGAGCTGGAGCAGCCGCCCGTGGCCTGGCACCCACGGTCTGACCTTCCCAGGGACGGCTGTAGTGCCGGGAGGGCAGCTGGGGGCCTGTATCCCCATCCCCACCCTGGTATGGTGTCACCACTGTGTCACCGTTGTGTCACCATCGTGCCACCGTGGCCAGTGCTGCTGGTGGTGGCATTCCCCATACCCATCCCAGCCCTCATCTGTGCTTGCTGCGGCCCACCGAGCCCAGTGCTGGTGGCAGGTGTGTCCTGCTGCTCGCAGGCAGGGTGGGCGCCCCAGGAGTGCCACGGAGCGGGCGGGAGGACTTTGGGTGCTGCGGGATGTGCTAAGGGGGAACGGGACTGGAGCTGGCCTCTGGTATCGCCCCGGCGTCTGGTGGGGCCGGGGTGCCTCTCCAGCAGGGCAGCTCTGGGAAGGGTGCCAGGGGCATTTCTGTGAAGCACCATGCTCTGCTGGCGTGGAAAGGTTTCAGGGAATTGGGCTATGGGGGAAACGTGAGGCGGCTACGCAAGGCCGTGGCACTGGCTTGTGCTGGCCTCCTGCCACCAACCGGCTGGCCCCGGCCGGCCCGCAGCCCCAGGGACTGGCCCAGCCCCACGGTAAACAGCGCTGAATTGGGCGAGCTGACCCTTGGACTGGGCAAGGAGGGACGACCCCGCACGCAGGGCCACTGGTCTCAGTGCCACCCTGGCTGTACCTCGCTTCCCCCATTGCGGGCAGCCCCTCCGCCAGCACGGTGGGCGCTTATCCTGGTTTCTGTTTCCTCCTCCCGGCTCAGCCCCTGCAGCCCCTGGGCTCCCTCCTGGCTGTGGGGCAGGTGGGCCAGTACCATTAGGCCCCTGGCAGCACCAGGCAGAGCGGTGCTGCCAGCTCTGCTGGGTGGCAGAGGTCCCAGGGACAGGAGCACCGGGGGTGCCGGGGGCTGGCTGCACGCCGGCAGTGGCAGGAGCCGGCTGGGGCTGTTTTCCTCTCTGTTTGCTCGGCCCTGGGGACAGCCAGCGATGCGGATCAAGGCCGGCGTCCTTCGGGCAGCCAATTGTCAGCCAGCTCAGAGGGGAGGGAGAGGGGCAACCACCCCAGGACTTTCCCAACCCTGGAGAGGGCCACCATGCCAGCACTGCCCAGCCTGAAACAGCACCAGGTTTAGCCCACCCAAACACAAGGCTGGGTGATGCCAGCAGGGACTCATGGGTGCCCGCTGACACCCAGCACCTGGCTGCCCCCTGGTTGGGGCAGGCACTCCACATCCCCCCCGGGGCTGGGGGACATGGCAGCCTCAGTCCTGAGCGCCAGCACGTCCTTCTGAGCTTCTCTGGCTGAATCCTTTTCCCTGATGGGCCGTGAAAGGGCCTTTATGCCCTCTCCTCCTCGTGGCTGGATCACACCCGACAGGAGCCTGTGGTGGACTGTGGCCCTGGGACTGACAGTCACCTCAGCCAGTGTGCGGGTTCAGGACAGCCCTTCGGGTGTCTCTGTAGAGAGCTGGAGCAGACTGCCCTTTCACTGGGACTGTAGGGACCGTATCTGCTCCTTGGTCAGTTCTCAACTGACCACAGCGCCCCGGGAGAGGAGGGACACGGCTGTGGCCACGTCTCCATTTTTGGCCCGGTTATAAATAACTCTAAACAAGGATGCTACAGTTGTCTGGGCTGAAAGGTGTCCCTGGTCCTCCCCTGCTCCCCGGTCCCCAGCTCCCCAGCCATCTGCCACCGTGCTGCCCAGGCCCTGGGCAGTGTGCCTGGCATCCCCTGGGGGCCTCCCAGCTGGCTCCATGCTCCCTGACAGCTTGCAGGAAGCTTGGAGATGAACAGGAGAGCCCCCTGCCCAGGGACAGGAGACCCTCCAACACTGCCCCACATTTCCTTCCACTGCCCCATGCTGGAGCTCTGCTCTGGCTCTGCTAAACATTACGTGCCCTCCCTGGCTGCAGCTCATCCCTGGACCTGGTGTCCCAGAGAATTTGGGGTGTAGGACAGCTCAGCCCTGCTGTCCTGAACTGCTGGCATTGCCTTGTGCCTCCTCAGAGGTTCTGGCAGCTGCCTGAGGTCCCTCCCTGTCCTCAGGAAGCCTGGGTGGCTGCGGTGTGGAATGCTGAGGTGTGGAGGACCCTGAGGCTTCGGGAGCTGATGGAAGGCAGCTGCCAGCCCAGAGAGACTCAAGTCCTGTGCACGTGGGAGTGTTCCCCTGTGAGCAGGGGTCCCCCTGCAGAGTGGTGCCACATCCCAATCCTGAGGGATAGCTGCCAGATCATCCCTCCAGCAGCTGATGGCACCCAGCATCTCTTTGCCCGCCCAAGAGAAAAAATACTGCTGGCTACGTGCCTGGCTTTCCAGTGGGATGTGGGGAGCAACAGAGCCCAGCAACTGGGGACACTGGGGAAACAAGCCAGGACTCAGGGGAGCCGGGCACTGGGTGCTGGATGCTTCAGGAGCATCATGGCTACTTGGGTTTGTTTGGCTTGAAAGGCATTTGAGTTGCATTTAAAGGCATTAAAGTCCTTGCTAAGTCCTTGCTTAATTACCTTGACAGCATTTAAGCCTTTGCTGCAGGATGGTCAGCCCACAGAAACAAAGCCCCTGGCCCTGGTGGAGCTGTGGGTGCTGCCAGTGGGCACGGCGGGGACACGGCTGTCCTGCCCGCGTGGCAGAGATGAGCAGGCTGCCAGCAGGTGCCAGCACCTCTGGAGGGGACTGAAGGGACAGTCTCCCTATGCCAACAGGAACAGTTTATTCCCACGTCTTAGGGCTCAGGGCATCCTCTTGCCCTCAAGCGCTCCCAAGCAGCCATGGTGCTTGATGGGTTGGAGCTGCTTGAGCTGGTGTTGGTCCCTCCAAACCCCTCCGTGGTGCAGGGAGAAGCATCAGGGTTACCCCGGCGCTCGTCCTCCAGTCCTTGGTTCCCAGAGTGTGGCTCGGCAGGGAGGCGATTGAGGCAGAGATAACCCACCCTTCAGGTCTGCTGAGCAGCGCTTTGCTTCTGGCTTCTGTAAAGTTAATTGGTTTCGAGGTTCCAGGAACAAACGAAGGAGAAAAACCCACTCTCCGATGTGCGGGATCATTGAATGCTCTCTGGTGAGTTATAATTGCAAATCATGTTTTGAAATCACATTAACCAATTAGCCCGTGTTGTTGTTGTGCCCTGCCACATGACAGCGTGTGCCGCGAGGGAGGCGGCGGTCAAGGGCGAGGGAGGGGGCCACCAGCTGCTCCCCGCCACCTCCATGGCCAGGCACAAGCTACCAGCACCGGGGTGCTTCTGTGGAGGGAGGGATGGGGGGAGGAAGGCTCCAGCCTTGGACGTGGCCTCGGGTGTCGCTCTGGAGTCCACCCAGCCCATGCTGCTGGCCACAGGCATCCCTCTCCTCTTACAATTAGCATTCCTTTTGTGCCTCACTTGCTTCATGGTTATGGGGTCAAGAGGGCAGTGGGGGTCTTGGAGCCCCTCTGTGTGCTGGCGCTGTGTCTGCGGGATGCCCAGTGATGGGCACCAGAGGCACCCACTGGAATGTTCCTGGAAAGGGCGGTCTCTGGGACGCTTCTTGCTCTAGAGGTCACAGTGGTGGAGGGGGGAACACTGCTTGGGCTGCAAATCTAACCATTATCTCTGCCGTATCTTCCTGCCATCTGGGCTCTGGGAACAGCGGGCAGAGGCAGGCAGCAGCAGGCAGTGGGCTCGGGGCCCGGGGAGGACGCCGAGCATGACAAGGAGAGCATGCCTGGGCCGTGCAAGGCACCCACTGCTTTGTGCCTGGGTCCTGGGCTGGCCTTGTCCGTGCTGGGATGTTTGAGGCTGAGGGGTTTTATGGGTTCGCTTTGATCTCGAAGAACGGCTGACAGATAAGAAATAGGGCAGCTTTTGGCTGGGGGGAAATGGCGAGAAGGCAAACCCCACGGAGGTGTGCTGAGGGCGAGGGCTCTGGCACAGCACTGGGCTCCCTGCCGTTGGTGAGGCAGGATGCTGCTGGCGAGATGAGCCGTGCTGTGCTGTGCTCCCCTGAAGGCTCCTCACATACGGGAATCTGGCGTCAAACTTTCCAGCCAGCTGGAGAAAACCGCACGACTGCAATTTTGCAATCCACTGGAGCCCTGACACCACCAGAGCCATTGGTGAGACTGGCCGGAGCTGCCTGGGGAAGCACTGTTGACCAGAGGGCTCAGGGGCTCGAGAGCAGGGTCTTTGCCCCCCCCTCTCATGGCTCCTCTCTATGTTGCCAGCCCGGCTGCACGAGCCTGCAGCTACTGCGTGCCCACTGCGGGACACTGGGACAAGCTGTGGGAGGTTTTGGGGACATCTTCGCTCTCGTTTTCTCCCCTCCTCACTGCTTTGATTTTCCACAAAGCTTCAGCTTGGCACGGTGGAGCCCATATCCTCTGCCCACCTGGAAAGTGGGAACACTGGAGAGGGGCATCACATGCTGGACAAGAGAGGGGACAGTAAAATGCATGGCTGCATTTGTGCCAATAGAAGGGGAAGGGCATTTGGAGGCTCCGAAGCGGACAGCCACCAAGTCACTTCCCACAGGTCCTCCAGCATGCTACCCCGCTGCACCCCGTGCCATGGGGCCACGCTTCCTGTCCCCGTCCCCGGCACCTGTGCTGTGTTTGCTTACAGGGCGGAAGCTCTTGGCCGCCTTTTACAGCCCTGGTGAGTCGCGTTCCCGCCCGTCCCGGGACGTCTCTCCACAGGTGCCACGTGGCTGCGCCCGCCTTCACCAGAGCAGGGAAAGGGTTAAGCTGATGGCTTGAGGCCAGCCATGCCCATCCTCTGGGTGCCTCTGGCTCCCCCGTCACACTGCCAAACCTGGCTGCCTCCAGTCCCCCGGCGTGCCAGCCAGCGCTGGTTCAGCACTTACGCATGCTGCTGTTATTAGAAATTAGTTAATGGATGTATGTCTGCAGCCAAGGGAGAGCGGCAGTAACAGGAGATGCGGGATTGCCGGGAGCGTGAGGGCAGAGCTGCCACTGAATATTTAACATCCCTCAATGTCGAGGCGAGAGGGTGCCGCTGCTGCGAGGGGAGGTTTTCCGCCTCTGCTCCCGATAGTGACCCTGGCTGCTGGCTGGCAAAGCCGCTTCCATCCCAGGCTGCCCGAGGCTTCGCAAGGATTTATGAAAGATATGCATAACACAAATAAAACCTTCCAGCAGCATGCGGAGCCATTCTGCCAACGTGCAGCAGCTGGGCAGGGTTTGCAGCTCAGCATGGGAGGTGGGTGGACTCGCAAGTGTGGACCCCCAAAATTTTTCTCGAAGTAAAAGCCAGGCAGGACAGAGGAGCAGGAGGTAGTTTAGGGGTGACAGAGCTTGGAAAGGGACAGGGAGTCTTTGGGGACACGGCTGGTGACTCACCAGAGCTCATGGCTCTCCCTGAAGCGTGTGGGATGCGCTTGGGAGAAGAAATTTCCTCTTTGGGGCACTTTTACGGGGATTTGTGTCTTCATGAAAAAAGATATCTTTCAGCTCCAGTGAGGAGGTTTGATGGAGACTGGAAGAGGGGGCTGGCCTGTCCCAGTCACTCTGGGTCTTGTTGGGATGATTCCACGTGGATTGTTTGTTCCCAGTGTGCTGAGATGCTGGGGCGAGTACTGTGAGGGCAGCGGGCACCATGAGCAGGGCAGCCAGCTGGGCCGGCTTAACGTGGGAGCAGCCTGAGCTTCTCCTGCCAGGGAGAGAATCCGGCCGGAGAAGTGCGGCTGGGTGACCTGTCCCTGTGTAAGAGGGAGGAAAACCCAGTGCCCACACTCGGCACATACTGGATTTAGCTCTTCAGGTGAGATTAGAGCGACTGCCCCAGCTCTGCTTCTTTGGAAGCAGCCACTGGCCTCCGGCAGGAGCCTCAGCTGCTCTAGGTAGGGATGCCCGGTGGGGTGCCAATACCTGGCGGAGTGGGGATGCCCAATATATAGCGACCATGCCTAGAGGGGCACTGATACCCGGTGCCGTCGCCGTGTGCGGTGCTTTGGGGACGCTTGGTGACGTACCTATTCCAAACGGGGCAGCGCTGCCTGGACACTGATGCCCAGTGGGGGATGGTGCCTGGTGGGGGGGTTATTCCTGTGCGGGAGGTGATGCCCAGTGAGACGCTGATGCCCGGTGGGGCGGCGATGCCCAGCGGGCGGCTGTGCCCGAGAGGCGGTGGTGCCNCGATGCGGGGCGGTCGCTCCACCCGCTCCCCAGCCCTCCTCCTGCGCCCCGGCGGAGAAGAGATTGGAAACCGCCGCGCTGGGGGCGGGCTCGGGTCCGGTTTAATCTCCGGCTCCGCCGGGATTACGGTCGCAGGATAGTCTCTAATCCGCGGCACCGGCCACCGGGGGCTGCTTGCCCCAGCCCGCAGCAGAGGCACCGCGGAGAGGGGGCAGGTAGGTCTCTCCGGTCTCCCCTGCTGCTCGCACCCCCAGGCTCGCTGCCTTGTCCTCCGTGGAGCCCCGTGGTTGGAGGCTGCCGGGCGCTCGGACCCAATGTTCCTGGTAATTCTCCTCCCCTAATTCTCCTCCGCACCGCATCCAGTCCTTCCCGACCCATCTCCTTTCGCCGGCCCCGCTTTCCTCCCACAGCCCGGCTCTGTCTCCTCCTCCGTTTCCTTCTCCTGCTCCCGGCGCCGGGCAGCACCGGGAAGACTCCGGGGCCCGGCAGCTCTGGCAGGTGGCAGCACCTCGGGGCTGTTTGCTTTGCTATACTCCTGCCACTTTCCTCCCCAGCGGCTGGCACCTTCCCACGGGTGGGTGACAGATCCCTCGAGTGCAGGGGGAGGCAGAGCCCTGCCGTGCCCCCTGGGTATCCCAGCGCCCTGACACTGCCCCTGCCCGGACCGCGGTGCTGGGGGCTTCGGCGTGCATCGTTCCGCTGATACTCATGGTGACACCAACCCCTAAACTCCCTTTACTTTCCCTTTCTTCTGCTTTAATTTTTAATCGCCAGTGGGAATGACATATGTTTCTGAAGGCTGGAAGCGGCTGTGGCCAGGATCGGGTGTCAGGGTGTCGGGGTGCCGGAGCGGGAGGCACGGGCAGGGAGAGTGATGCCGGCCGTCATGGGCGCTCTGGGGCTGACTGGGACCTGCGTGCGGTGATTCCGTCGGCTGTGGTATTTATAGAGCCTGGCTGCCCGGGAAAGCCAGGGAGCACATTGCGTTCCTGTCGGCCACGCGTGTCCCGTGCCAGCCGGCACGGTGGCCCTCTCTGCCGTGTCAGCTGTGAACGTCCCGCTGGAGGGAAATCTTCCCCGAGGGAAACCGAACCACGGCAGGTGGTTGCTGGGCTTGGGGTCTCCAAGCTGGGCTGGCTCTGCGGTGGCACGGGTGAGACAGGGGACCTGGCAAGTCCCCAACAGGTGGGATGGCAGGGAAGCAGAGCCCTGCCTGGCTGCGGAGGGCATGGCTGTGTTGAGCCGACGTGGAGGAGACAGGGAATTTTCCACTGGTGTTTGGACCAGGCCCAAGCCGTTAGGTGTTAGACCTGCCTGGTCCCTGTGGCTTCGTGGGGGTACCCCAGAGAAAGCCGTCTACGCCTTGCGACACTGCCCTGTCTCCCAGAACAGAGTGCTGGTGTGCCTCGGCTCTGGTGGCCAGGGATGCTAAGGGGCAGTGGGACACCCCATCCCAGCCGGGGGTGGCATGGGGGTGCTGGCACTGCAGGGGACCCTGGCTGAGGCGCAAAGGGCCCCACAGCACCCGGCCGTGCTGCAGCTGTAATCACATGCCGGGGCCGCGGCCACGGCAAACAAACAAGCACGGCAGAGCCTATTTTCCTTGGCGCATGGGGATGCGGGAAGGAGCGGGATCCCACGGGCTCCTTTGGAAGTGCAACCCTTGAGAAAACAGAGGCGGGTCGGGGACAGGACGGACCCCCCATGCCCCCGGCTCTCCTCGCCGTGTGGGTCTCAGCTGCTGCGTGCCTCCCCAGCCGCTGACGCAGGTCTGGGACTGGCTGGGTCCCCCATGCCAGCGGGGTACAGCCAGCCCTGTCCTGCTGTCCCTATGGAGCAAACGTCAGGCTGGCCCAACGGTGAGAGTGGCATGGCTGGGCACAGCGGTGGTGCCATGGGACTTGGGCAAATCATGGCTCCTGACTGGTACAGGGGGCTGTGCTGGGGGTGCGGGAGGCACGCGGGGCTGTGGCTGAGGCCAGTCCTTCCTCCTGGTGTCCCCAGCACTGCCAGCAGCAAATGGCAGCTTGGAGTTTTTGCTATTGACCCCTCCGTGTCATCCCACTAAGACCAGTGTGTTTTGGGGAGCGTGAACTCCTGGAAAGCATCTTGCTTCCGAGGCAAAACACAACTCCAGAGGTGTGGTAGAAAACCTGACATGTTCTTTCCCAGGCACCACCTGCCCACCAGTCTCTGCAGTGCCACTACCATCTTTTCTGGGTGGCCCTGCATTCTTGGAGGGCAGTGTTTGAAGTTTAGAGCAAAACCCTTTAAAGCCTAGTGCTGCCTGAGATGCTTTGGGCTCAAGCTAGTGTCTCACCCAGCCTCCCCAAGAACCACACTGGGTGCCACTGGCCCCGTGCTGTGCCCATCCTGTCCCCGTCCCCATGGTGCCAGCTGCCTCTGCCACCTGACCTTGTGCCACACGGACTCAAGCTGGCAGGTGACAGCAACAGCCTGGGCTGTCCCAGTGCTGGACATGACTCCCCTTGCCTGGCTCAGCTTCCCCACTGCTCTTCCTGGCTTGCCTCGGTCCTGGTGCTTGGATGTTGGAGGATGTGGCAGGATGGTGATGGCTGATACCTGCAGCGTGGCCCCATCCGGGGGTGTGTGCCTGGCAGGTGATGCCGTGGCTGAGCTGCACCATGGCTCTGGCACTGGAAAACCCTCTCCATGGCTCCACCATAGTGTTTGGCTCCACCACCCTCTTCCCTGAACCACCTTTCCCCTCCCTGGTGTGTCCCAGACCCTGGCACGTCCATTGCTGCAGGACAGTGGCCACGGGCCAGCTCAGCCGTTGGCAGTTCTGCATGCAGGCACATTCCCAGGGCCAGGCAGAGCTGTCCCCCAGGACACGGGTGCCACTTGTGCTCTTAGAGATAAGACCCTGGATGCACACCGCTGCCCACACGGTGCAGCGGAGATGGCCAGAAGTGCCCGGGCAGGTGTTGGTGCTGCCACAGCCCTGCTAGCCAGGACAGCAGCTTCCAGAGCCACTTGTTCCTACTTGCCACTGCCAATCCTGCCCTGGCTGGAGCACCGGGGGAATTGCCTGACCCAAGGCTGAGCCATGATGTGGTATTTGGGGGCTGAAAGGGGTGAGGTGAGCCCAGGAGCAGTGCTTACTCCACCCAGCTTGTACTGAGGGCATGAGTGGGGCTGGCTGGCATGACCATCTGGTGGGGCTGCCATCTCCCGAGGATCTCTGGTGGAGCTATCTCAGGAGAATCTCCGGCAGATCTCTTTGGGGAAGGTCTACAGCAGGGCTAGCCAGAGGGTTCACCAGCAATGCACCAGGCAGGTTACCTCCAGCTGGCCTTTCCCACAGCTGCTGGAGCTCCCATGCCCATGGGGGTGCCCCCCAGAGCCTTTCCTCCAAAGATGAGGTGCCTGGCCATCCCCCGAGTGGCTGGATTTGCCCCTTTAGGTGCCCACTTCCTCTGGGGGAGGTGGCACCCTGACACCGCCTTTGCTTAGCTAGGAGGTGGGGGGTGGAACACCATGGGTTAAAACCAGGTTTGGGGTGCTAATTTTAGGGAAGTGGGTTGGGGGGAAAACTATGGCTGTGTGTGCTTCAGGGGAAGGGCAGAGCCCACTGCCAGGGCTGCCATGGGGGACGATTCTCTGTGGAGGACAAGGAGAGGGGGGGTTTCTCTGCTGTGTGCCCTGCTGGGTTCAGTCTCCCTGGGGAGGGGTTGCCCGGGGACCACCCAGGTTTGGGCTGTTGCCCAGCTGTGCCCGCACACCCCTGTGCCCACAGCAGTGCCAGAGGCTGACCTGGGACCCCAAGCTGGGGTCACCCTGGGGCCAGCAGCAGCGCTGGGGGTAACCCCAGGGCTGGGGCTGATGGCAGTGGGGGGACACGACTGGCACCCCTGCCCACTTGCCCGTGCTGCCCATCTCTGTGGCGGGGCTCGGTCGTCAGCACAGCCTCAGGGAATATGAGACCTGTGTGCCCAGCTCTGCTGAAACCCGAACAGTCACCTGGGCAGGCGAACACGGGCGGGGGGGCTGCCATCCCCCTGGCACACACCGGCAGCAGCGGGATACCTGGCTGGCAGCACGCAGGCCGGCAGCTGCGGCAGGCTTGGCGCTAAAGCCGGATTACCACCCGGAATAGTCCCACGGCCCCAGCTGGGCCGGATTATTGAGGATTCATCAAGGGAGAGGAGATGGGGAGGGAGTCTCTGCCCTCTGGGGGTCCCCGGCCTGGGGGAGCACTCACCTGCTGCCAGGGAGACCCTGTGCCTTCGCTCCCCGCAGGTGGGAGCAGTGGGTGCTCACAGATGGGTGCTGTGGGCTGTGGGGACACGGTGGCTCACGGCCCCCTGGGCTGGCACTGCCTGGCACGGGCACGGTTGGCAGGCGCTGGTGGCTGTCCCCACGTGTGCCGTACTCCCATCGGCACCGCGCGCGCTGCTGGGGACTGGGCCGGGCCGGGCCTGACCGGGGGAACCGGCACGGCGCAGGAGCCAGCCTTGCCCAGGGTGGTACACATCCTCCTGGCCACGTTGCCAGGACCTCCCATCCAGCGTATCTGCTGGCACTGCCGACAGAGCTCCCCGCCCAGACCCCGCGCTCCCGCCTGTGCCGCGCTCCCAGCTGGGATTTTCCACCTTTTAAATAAAGTCTGTGTGGAAGAGGCAGAGCGAGGGATGCAGTCCCTCCCAGGACTGGAACCCTCACCACGGTGCCCTGGTCGCCGAGGAAGGCTGGCAGGGGGCCGGGGTGAGCCCAGGACCGCCCGTCCGCCGGGGCAGGGCAGGGATCTGGGAGCCCTGCCGCCCCACACGCGTGTCCCCATCCCAGCGAGGTCGGGCAGGCGGCTGTGCTGGCCGGGACGCCGTGTGCGAGACCAAACGTGGCCTCCCCCGAAGCGCAGACGTGGCCGGCGGGACGGGACGTGCCGTGCGGCGCATCCGGCTCCGTGTTCCATCTGCACGGCTGCGGGACACCGCCGGGGCCCGGCTCAGGCTGCCCGGCCACAGCGTAGCGTTGGTGGGGTGTCACCAAGCAGGGGGACAGCCGGAGCAGCCTGGGAGGGGTGGGAGGTCTGGCTGCAGCAGGGCTGTCGCTGTCCTTGTGTCCCAGTGCCCGGCAGGCAGCGGAGAGGCACATGCCGGGAAATCGATGCAGCTTGCTCAGCGTCCCCAGGAACGCGGCCCCGGGTGCCACGGCGGGGGGGTTCTGTGCCCACGCACGTGGCCAGGCCCACACCTTCAGGCTGGGCGAGCGGGCGGTGGGGCTGGTGGTCAGACAATGCCAGGCAGCACATGGGCTACCCAACACGGCAGTGCAGACGGCAGCATCCCATCTGCGCGGTGGCACCCTGAGGGGAAGAGAGCCCCGAGGAGATGCTCTTTGCCCAGAGCAGAGGGCTCCCAGCTAAGAGGGGCACACAGTGAGACAGTGAACCCACCAAGCCCAGCCTGGAGGGGAACCAAGCCACCCCTCCAGGGCCGCCCGTCACACTCTGTATTTGTTGTTCTGCCTTATCGCAAGGCAAACAGCAGCAGGCGGGGCTCGCGCTGCCCGATCGAAGCGTCTCGTGCTCCCTCCTCTTTCATCTCGCCCCTTGCCCTGGCCGCTGCCACCAGCAGACCCTGGCCGAGGGGCAAAGGCCAGGGCCAGCTGGGGAAGTGGCAGTGAGTGGTGCTGGGCCTGTGCCAGGGCTGTGCCAAGGCTGTGCCAGGGCTGCCCGGCGGGAGGAAGCGTCTGGGTGGCAGCACGAAGCCCGGTGCATGCTGAGTGAGTTTGGCCGTGCCGCTTGCTATTCCGAGAGACGCTTGGGGGAAGAAGTTGGTATTTCCTGAGCTGCCCAGAGAGGTGTAATTATAACCTGGGAGAAGAAAGGGGCTGCAGACGAGAGTGCCCAGCCTTCCTGGCGCCCGTGGGGGAGCGGGCAGGGGAGTGGGCAGCTCCTGCCTGCCACCAGCGGGATGCGGTGAAGCCCTGCCCACAGGCAGCCCAGTGACTGGGGGGCTTAGGGAGGTGATGGAACATCACGGATCTGGTGCCCTCCCTCAATCCCATACTGGGCGAGTGGTAGGTTCAGCGATGCCCGCCCGTGGTGGTGGGAAGGCGCAGAGTTAACGGTGGTTTTCGGACGTGCTGGCAGCCTTGTTCATGCCTGGACCCATCCCAAGCAGAGGCCTAGTGGAGGGGATAAATCATCACCCAGAGCCCGCCCTGCGCTTCCCTCTCATCCCCTGCACGGCTGAGCCTTCTCATTCTGGTCCCTGCTGGCCTGTGTCCTGCCTCAGTTTCCCCACCCGGCTGGGTGCTGCAAGCAGAGTGGCCCAAATATGTGCCCACCGCCCTGGGCCAACCTTAGGGGCTCGGCCCCCCTGACAGTGCCAGCAGCCAGTGTGTGGCCTGGGATGACCCTGCCAGGTCGTCCTTGTGGCTGGATGGGCAGGGACAAGCAGAGCAGCAGCTCAGGAGACCGGAGGTGCTGGCACCCACACCCTGCCGTGTCATCATTCCCTTGCGTGCCAGGAGGACTGCTGGACCCGACTGTGCTGTGAGAAGGCTCCTCTGGTCTCTGGGGACACCAATCCCCTGGGAGCATAAAGATGGGCATGTCCCCTGCTCACCCCGTGGTGGCCCCAGGAGTGGTGGGGCAGCAGCATCCTCCCGGGACTGGGGACCGCATTGCATCCCAGCCCGCCCTAACCTCCAGCCGGGTGGCACCGGCCCTTGGCTGGATGTAGCCCCAGTGTGGAGCCCCCTGGCCAGCCGGACAGGACCCCAGCCCCCGGGGCAGTGGGGGGTGGCGGGACCCTGCCCCGGCTGCCAGCCTGCCCCAGAAAGCCACCCTGTGCCGTTTCCCAGCGGGGCGGGGAGGGCCGGGGCTCGCACAGAGGCGGCTTTGTGCGGCGTGCCAAGGCGTCCCGCGCTCGGCAGCCCGGCCGCCTTCCCCTGCCAAGGAGCTGTCTCCCGGCCCCGCGCTCTTTCCTGCTCCGTTTGTCCAGCCCTGACGTGCCCCCGAGCCCCCCGCCTTGGCACCCCGGCAGCGGCGGGACGTGGGTGAGCCCTTCGCGCCGGGCAGCACCACGGGCTTTACATAACCGTGGCTGGGGGGTCCCTGAGCTCCCCACCCCGTCCTCAGCCGCCCTCCCAAACACCCCCACTCGCCTGCTGGCACCCGTCTCCAGGAGGGGAAACTGAGTCATGGAGCCGCGAGCTGCGGGCAGGGGAGTGGAGGTGGGCAGGCGGCGTGGACGGGGACTCTGGGGCTGGGCAGTGCTGTGCTGTGACCAAGGGAATGGGGTGGGCTGTGGGATGTCTGGCTGGGCGAGGGGACAATCCCGTGTCGGGACTCTGGTGGGGTATCGGAGCTGGGGCTGAGTTGCATGGGACGTTGTGTGCTGAGCGGGCAGAAGGGAGAAGCACGGCCACGGTGATGCCTGGCTCGGTGACCCTCTCATCCCCGGGTGCCTGTCCCTGCAGTGCCACCAGCGCTGGTGCTGAGCCCAACTCCAGTGTCCCTGGTGGAGGCAGGACTTGTGAGACTCCAGGCCAGCCCCTCCGGTGCTCCTGCCCAGAGCTGGACCTCTGTTGCCTCCCTCTTGCAGAGCCTGAGTAGAGCCCATAGCAAGCCCAGCTGTCTCCCAACCATGGATACCACAGACGCGCCCCTCCAGGCTGAGATGGTGGAGCTGGTGCCCAATGGGAAGCACACGGCCGCGCTCACCGCCTCCACTGTCCCCTCGCTGGCGGGTGACAGGTATGGGCCCCAGGGACTTGGGGGGTCCTCCGAGCTGCTCCCTGCCCTTGAGATACCAGCCAGTGCTGATGGTTCCTGTCTCTGCTTTGGCTTCACTCTTCTCCCTCCACGGACAGATTTGAGGAGAACCAGACCGGCGTGGCGGAGATGGAGGAGTTCCTGCCCCACAGTGCCGAGAAGAAGCAGACACACTTCACTGACGTGAGTAGCAGCAGGGGCACAGTGGTGGGGGTGGGATGGGGCAAGCTCCCAGTGTGACTGGTGTCCCCTCCCCGTTGTGTCCTGCGAACAGTTTGAAGGGAAGACGTCTTTTGGGATGTCCGTCTTCAATCTGAGCAATGCCATCATGGGCAGCGGCATCCTGGGGCTGGCCTATGCCATGGCCAACACCGGCATCATCCTCTTCCTGTGAGTGCCATGGGGACATGGGGGGGGTCCGGGTGTGGGGGGCTCCTCCAAGGGGATCAGTGGGTGCAGGCAAGAAAGAAGTCTCTGAGTTGGGGTGATGCAGGGACCAGTGTCCTGCTGGCTAAGCAATGCCAATTGCTGGCATGAGCCTGCCTGCTCTGCTGAGTGCTGTGCCCCACTGAGGGGGATGAGGAGGAGGGTAAAGGTTTGCCTTCCTTACTACAAAGTCAGATTTCCAAAAGCGGCTTGAAGGACACGAGTGATGGCTCCTCTTGGGCGTGGAGACAGGGACAGAGTCCCCATACCCTGCAGCCCATCTGCCCCATGAGCACCCAGCTGGTGCTGAGGCAGGGGGCTGGTGTCCTGCCAGGACAGCTGCCCACAGGCAGAGCATGTCTGCATGGGGTTTGCCCCACAGCCGTGTCTGAGCCCTGTGCTGTGACCCGCTGGTAACTGTGCTCATCTCCTGCAGCTTCCTCCTCACAGCGGTGGCCCTGCTCTCCAGCTACTCCATCCACCTGCTGCTCAAGTCCTCGGGCATTGTGGGTGAGTGCCAAATCCTCAGCAGGGCTGTGCCAGGGGGTCCCATCCCGACTCTCACCCACCACCGCTCCCCGTCCCACAGGCATTCGCGCCTACGAGCAGCTGGGCTACCGAGCCTTTGGCACGCCGGGGAAGCTGGCTGCAGCCATCGCCATCACGCTGCAGAACATCGGAGGTGAGCGTGGCGCTGGGGGGACCCGTCGGGGCTGGAGACAGGGGATGGGACCAGAGAACACCAGTGCAGCACGACCTTGTTCTGCCCCACAGCCATGTCCAGTTACCTGTACATCGTCAAATCTGAAGTGCCTCTGGTCATCCAGACCTTCCTGAACCTGGAGGAGAAGACCACGTGAGTGCCTCCTGCCCACGCTGCCTGCGTGCCTTCCCCGGGCAGGCGCCGGGGCTCTGGCTCCAGCTGTGCAGCCCATGGCAGGGATTTACTATCATTAAGCCACTACTATTTTTGATAACTGTCAGTGCTGAATAAGCCCCTGGGTGAGATTAAACTGAGCTGAACTTCCAATCCCTGCTCCTCACATCCCCTTGGGATCAGGCTTTCCTCCTTGAGCAGAACCTGGGGCTGCGGGGTGGGGGACTGGTTGGGTGTAGGTCCCCCCAACCCATGCCCACATCCCCACTAGCAGCTCTAGCCCTTGGGGGTGCACATCTGTGGGGGTAGGCAGAACCCTAGCTCAAGGGCCCCCAGGGATGCCGGCCTCAGGGGTCCCCAAGGATGCCATCTTAGGGGAGCCCAGGGATGTGACCAGAGCAGGAATGCCAGCCTCAGGGGACACTCGTGCCTCTGGGATTTGCCAGCCTAAGGGTCCCTAGGAATGGCAGCCAGACTCCCCAGTGGCTGCCTCTGCCCCCTGTGCCCCAGCAGAACGGAGTGGTGAGCAGGGCCTCTGCTTCCAGGGACTGGTACATGAACGGGAACTACCTGGTGATCCTGGTTTCCGTCACCATTATCCTGCCCCTGGCCCTCATGAAGCAGCTGGGTAAGTCAGGGAGATGCCACCCATGGCACTGGGGTCTGGCACCCTGGGTCTCCCGCGGGGTGATGGTGCCAGCCTGGATGTGCTGGGCAAGGAGGGGACACTTAGCCAGTGCGAGGGTCCCGCCCGCACCCACCGGCCACTCTCCTCCCTCCCCAGGCTACCTTGGCTACGCCAGCGGCTTCTCCCTCAGCTGTATGGTCTTCTTCCTCATCTCGGTGAGCACCCGCTGGCACGTGCCGGTGCCTTAGGGTGCCGAGCATCCCTCCTGCCGGGGTGTGAGGCTGGGCTGGTTGCTGTGGGGACAGCAGAGGCAGCAGGGACAGCGGGTGCTCGGGGCTGCAGAGACGCTGTGGCGGGGCTGTCAAGCTGCTGGGTTATTTTCGGCTGAAGGAACCGAACGTTGTGGAAAGGGAGAGGGGGAAGGTGCTGGGGGGAGGCAACTGCACATGTGGCCCCTCCACGTGCTGCTGCCTCGCTCTGTCCCGCTGCCCACCCCCACAGGGACAGGCTGGGGGGGCAGCATCGCCACAGGGCAGCACTGGCAAAAGGTGTCCCATAGAGGGGTCCCGGCAGGGTCACTCTCCTGCTGGGCATGGTGCTGGTTTGGGCAGCGTGTGCTGGGAGTTGGGGGCACCAAGAGCTGACTGTCCCCCATGTCCCCCCCCACCCCAGGTCATCTACAAGAAGTTCCAGATCCCCTGCCCGCTTCCGGAGCAGGAGGGGAACCTCACGGGCGTCCTCAACGTCACCACTTTCAGCACTAGTGACTACCAAAACGGCTACACAGTCCTCCAGGCCCCCGAGCAGGACACCTGCACACCCAGCTTTTTCACCCTGAACTCACAGGTAAGGACCTGGGATGCACCCCTGAGGCTCTGGGCGAGCCCCTACCCCGTGCACCCTGTGCAGACGGGTGGTCCTGGTGCTGGCAGCACCTGCCGCTCGGCCCCCAGCAGTCAGTCGTCCTCCTCTCGCACAGACAGCGTACACCATCCCCATCATGGCCTTCGCCTTCGTCTGCCACCCTGAGGTCCTGCCCATCTACACCGAGCTGAAGGAGTGAGTCCTGGGTGGGGGCACCCACGGGGAGGGGTGGGCTTCATCTGGCGCCCACCCAAAGGCAGTGCCGTCCGTGTGTGGGACCTGTGCCGGGGCATCATGGGGAGGTGGGTGATATG
>VZTD01000383.1:0-21584 GCA_013397725.1 Rhagologus leucostigma | reverse complement strand
TGGCGCCTTCTGCTCCCACCTTCTAGCCCTCTTCCCTGCCTGCCCACCTGCCTGCCCGCCTGCCTGCCCACCTGCCGGCTCGCCTTCACACCTGTCCTGCCTAGCTGCCACTTCGCCCTGCGTCCTTGCCCGCACCCAGCTTTGCCCGCCATCGCCGCTTGGAGATTGTACCCAGCTCGCCACAGAGACTATGCAAGAACACCGCGATTCGCAACACACATGATCCATCTGCCAAAAAAGTAGCCAGGGTTCCATGGTAAAGCTGTTCCCTGTCTTCTGTTCCTTCCCTCCCCCTCTTCTCTTTTCTTTCTTCCTTTTTTTTCCTTTCAAGAAATGGTTTTCAGATATAATATTGCCATTGTTCGTGCTTGATTTTTCGTCAGAAAAATATATCAAAAGAATCCTTCCTGGCTCCTCCTTTTTATAGTGGAACGGGACAGTGGGCAACACAATAAAGCCAACAGGAGGAGTCAGTGGAGTCTACCTCTACTCATGTTTCTTCTGTCTTCCTTTAAGCACAGCTCAGTCATGGAAGTTCTCCATCCCCGGAAGTCCTGGGTAACTGGGGAGGTCCCACATGAGCGGGTTGGCCAACAAGAAGAGCCAGAAGGAGGATCCAGAGGACAACAGGTCTGCCAGCCTGACCTCAGTGCCCAGAAAGGTTATGGAACAGATCATCTTGAGTGCAATCACATGGCACATACAGCACAACAGCGAGATTAGTCATAGCCAGCACAGTTTTAGGAAAAGCAGGTTCTGCCTGGCCAGACAGATCTCCCGTTATGACTAGATGACCCACCTGCTAGATGCAGGGAAGGTTGTGGATGTGTCTAACTGGACTTCAGCAAAGCCTTTGACACTGTCTGCGATGGCTTATTCCTGGAAAAGCTGGCAGGCCACAGCTTGGACAGGTGGTCTTTTCACTGCGTTAAGAACTGGCTGGACAGCTGGGCCTAGAGAGTAGTGGTAAACAGTGCTGCATCCAGTTGGTGGCCTGTCACTAGTGGTGTCCCCCAGGGATCAGCATTTGGCCCAGTCTTGTTTAATATCTTCACTGATGATCTAGCTAAGGGGATCAAGTAAATTCACGGACAATGTCATGCTTGGTGGGAGTATTGATCTGCTGGGGGGCAGAAAGACTCTGCAGAGGAATCTGGACAGGCAGGATGGATGGCCCAAGGCCAACTGCATGAGGTTTGGCAAGGCCAAGTGCCAGGTCCTGCACTTTGGCCACAATAACCCCAGGCAGTGCTACCAGTTGGGGAAGAATGGCTGGAAAGTTGCCCAGTGGAAAAGGACCTGGAGGTGCTGGTCAACAGCAGCTGAACATGAGCCAGCTGTGCCCAGGTGGCCAAGAAGGCCAGTGGCATCCTGGCCTGGATCAGGAACAGTGTGGCCAGAAGGACCAGGGCAGTGACGGTCCCCCTGTGGCTCAGCACTGATGAGGCCACACCTCGAGTGCTGTGTCCAGTTCTGGGCTCCTCAATTCAGGAAGGACATCGAGGGTCTGGAGCGTGTCCAGAGAATGCTCCAGGACAATGGAGCTGGGGAAGAGTCTGGAGCACAAGTCTAATGAGGAGCAGCTGAGGGAGCTGGGGCTGTTTAGCCTGGGGAAAATGAGGATCAGTGGGGACCTTATCACTCTCTAGAACTCTCTGAAAGGAGGTTGTGGCCAGGATGGGGTCACTCCCTTCTCCCGGGTAACCAGTGACAGAGGACAAAATAATAAAGCCTTAAGCTGCGCCAGGAAAGGTTCAGGCTGGACAGCATGAGGAATTTCTTCATGAAAAGAGTTGCTAAGCACTGGAATGGATTGCCCAGAGAGATGGTGGAGTCACCATCCCTGGACGTGTTCAAGAAATGACTGGGCATGGCACTCAGTGCCATGGTCTAGTTGACAAAGTGGTGATCAGTCAAAGGTGGACTCAATGATCTCAGGGTTTTTTTCCAACTTAAATGATTCTGTAAGTCTGTAAGTATTTTTGAATACTTACAGACTTACAGAACTTACTTACTTGTATATTTGAAACCTTTCTCCAATGGTTTTTACCAGTGGAGCAAGTATAAGGTACATATAGGTCTGTGATGTCTTTGATTTTACTGGTAATACATTCGTTTTTGCAAAATACTTCAAATGTTATGTATCATTTGGAATACAGCCTCTTGGTCATAATATCCTTAGCTACTTTCAACATTTGAAGAAATTCCATTCATTTATGGTGTATGTATGTGCACATATATATTTATTCAAAATATTAATAATAATATAAATTAAAAATAAAAGAAAGGCTACCTGTTGTAGGATTAGATTTATTTTAAATGTCTGAAAAATAACAAAAGATAAAGCCTGTTTTTAAACCAACAGAAATTTTTAAAATTGGGCAATATCCCAGATATGTAGATTTTTTCTATTTGACTATTGAAACATCATTGATGAGGTTGTTTAGAATTGTGCCTGAAGTCCAATAAGCATAAGCAAATCATAAATTAAGTAAATGTTTAAAAAAATCTAGATACTGATGCAGTTACAGACTTTGCTTCTTGGACTAATAGTTCTTTAGTTTTGCATGTTTTGTCTTTTGAGGCATTTCGGGTATTTGAGGTTATGTCTGAGGTAAGACTTTAGAACTGACACATTGTAATCCAGGCCCTTTCCCATCTCTGTGATGCAATCAGAATTATTAAGAAGTTTAATTTTCCTCTCCTTAGTTGCAGATCCGCAGGTAAAAATTCATTAATACTATTATGTTAGGTACTTTTATTTAATGACTATGAGGCACAACTATCGTGTTTTGAAGAGATTTTGGAATTAAGAATTTGGAATTAAGTGATGAGGAAATAAAATCAATTAAGACTAAGACAACAAGAAAAAAAAACAACCCACAAACATTTTCTTAGTTCTTTAAAAGCAGAAACAATATAAGTTGTCTCTAAATAATTCACATGTTGTGCCAGGCCAGCTTCTCAGAAAGCAACATTTCCATTTTCATTTACAAGTTTCCTCAAATGTTTCATTAAAATTCAAGGGCTGTGCTGGAAAACAAACTACTTTCAGGTATAGAGGTTTGGCGGCTGGGAGTTTTTTAGTTTTAAACAGGTACCTTCTTCCCTTATCTTCTTCAGCAGTTGGCACTTATAAATGACAGTTTTTTAAAACTGCTAAATTTCAAAATTCAGATCACTAAATAAAGGCTGGTGAGATGTGACAGTGGCACATTCTGTTCTCCCATGGCCTTTCGTCTACTGTTTTGCCTCCTCAAATGCTCAGTCTGTGGCCCTTCATTGCAGAGCCTGATTTTTCTGGTGATGAAGAGATAATGGACCCTCTGAGAAATAAGACACCATGTAATAATGGTCTGGCCTACAGAAGTAGTCCATTTTAATTTCATGGTTGTTGCATTATCCCACATGTTTTCTCACAAGACATTACATCAGGATCACAATAATTCCGCCATTGGTATGTACATAAAGCAAAATTAGCTTTCTAAGTGTTATTCTTTCTTTCTCTAGGTTGTATAAAGCATAAATTTATAATGATTGAATCTCCCATTTTGCTCCCTTTTTCAGATACAAAAGCATTTTTATTTTACAGATGTATGTATGCTAAAAGCTAAATCTAAGGGCTTTTGTTTCAGCATAAGGAAGGAACCTGAGACCAAATACACAGTATACAGGGGCTAATATTCAATGGCAAATCATTTTGAACCAGTAACATTGAAAAGAGAGGGATATTCATGAAAGAAAGAAAAAAAGAAAAATAATTTTTAGTAAGTTTTTTTCTTAAGATGTATTAAATGTATTTCATTTCTTTGGTTTTTTCAGGAATCCTGTCACAAATGGTTGATAAGGCCTTTTGTTTAGGTAATGCAGCTAATATTTTGATTATCCTTAATAAAAAAATCTGAAACTTTTAAAATCATCCTTGTATATTTTAATCATGCACAAAAAAATTATAACCTTCCTTAAAACACACGTATTCCTACTATTGATGTAGGCCTAGGAAACTGTCATGAAATTTTTTTAAAGATAATTTTTGACACTTGCAGTATCTTGGTGGATGTTTTGTATTTCAACAGAGCTCTCAAAAGAAAAGCTCTTTTGACAGTGAATGTGACTCCCTCATGCATAAAACATCTGTTTTCTGCATGTTGGTAGAAAAATTTTGAATGGACTGGTGCATGATTTCACTTTAGTTATTGACCAGTATTATGAGTTATTGACCAGTATCATGGGTTATTAAAGTCTCGGGAAAAGAATAACAGCCAACAATAAAGCACCACCAAAACACCACCACAAATAGCTAAAGTCCTCAAAAGTATAAGTTACCCAAAGCTCAATCTGCACATGCATGTGTTTGACCAAGTGCCATGTCTCTGGCAGTACAGATCATTATCAACAATAGAATGATGTTCCCTGAGGATATGATCCCCATTTCAAAGGTTTTATAGACTGTGGACTTCCTAAATTTGAGTCGTAGACATATATTTCCTAACAGTTCTTGATAGACTTTCATGATTTCTTCCTAAATACTTTAATCAAGGGGGTCTGATTTTCAAAGCTGTGAGCATCTACATGACTGCATTGTGTATTTGGTGTTCTAATCTACAACACTACTGGCAATATTTTTAGCAATACCAATTATGTGGAAAATATGCAAACACAGGTATATGGCATGATCTCAAAAAGAGGCATTCTATGAGCAAAAGAAAAGGATATACCAATAATTTCACACTTACTGTGGTAAGTCACTAGCACGAAGGCAAAATTTTCATAATTGGGGTCTACAAATAAATGGTGTAAGGACATTATTCCTCTTGTAGATTCCTTATGCAACCCACTGGTTCAGCCTGGGTGACTTTTCCTAGTTAATGGCATAGTGGAGAAAGAAAAAATGGCATGGAACCTACTGATTGTAAGCAACAAAATGCTGTTATTTGAGTGATAAAGTCTTTCGGCCAGTTTTAAGATGGAAAGTTCATTGGTTTTGTTGTGTGACTTTTTTCATTTATTATAATAAAAACCTCTACATTTTTTCAAGCATTGATTCCTTTTATCACATCATATCTGTCTCCCTCTTATTTTCAACACTCTCCTCTCTAGGGCATTTACAGATCATAAAGATGTGAATGATTTTTTTTTTTTAACATTTCTCCTATTGCTTTGTGATCTAATATCTTTCAGAGGTTTAGCTGGTACAGGATATATTCTCATCCTCTTTTTATTTAAAATTTCCAGGTCTGTTCAATGTCAGAATTCTCAAAAGATTAAAACGACAAGACTTTTAAAGTAAGCTTCAGTTATGACCACAAACCCCTCAGTCGGAGAGGGAGAAAAGGGGGATAAACTAGAAGCTAAGTCAGAAACCAGCCTTGAATGGTTGTTTTCTTCCTGGTTAATCTTTTGATGTAACAGTTGCATCAGAAGTAAAGGTCAAATCATGTTCCTACTTGCTGATACTGGCTGGTCATCCGTTGGTGGGCTGGACATGCCACCTTCCCAGACACATCCTGTCCTCTCACTGTAGGCCTGCATGAGGAGAAGCTCAGGAAAGTTTTATCTTCTCATTCAAGCCAAGGAGAAGAAATTATTTCAAGTGCAAAATGCACATTTTGACTTGCCTTATAATATGCATTTGAACAGATATGCTTCTTAAGAACTAGCCTTTCATAAACTTCACATTTTCTTAGGTTTTTTTAGGAACTTTCCAGTAGTCTGCAACATGGAATCCTTACAACTTCTGCTAGAATGGGGGGGCCTTTGGAGTGTCGTGGGCCAGTTACTTAAGTGATATTGAGGCTGTTTTGTCCCCTTGTCAGGTACACAGCGATAGATTTTCCGTTAACATCCAGTAAAAACAGTGTAGTGGCCAAACATAAGCAAATAAAGTCTAGTGAAAAATAACACTGTGGTTCACTAGATTGCCACTTCCAAAGTACTTTCTGTGGTGGCTTAGTATACTAATATGTAAAAGCAAACAAACTAGCAGAAGTGAAAAAAGAAGATGAGAGTTGCTGACTGAGAAAATAAACTTACACGTAAAGAGGTACAATAGCCAAAATAGAAAGATAAATAAAAGCAGGAGTCTCTACCCAGGACATGTCTGGTGTAATCATTCTATTTTTCAATCCATGCTATATTTACCCACTTCAGGATCTATCCGAAGCTTATTGATTCAATCCTCATTTAGTCTCATTCCCCCTCCACACACATATACTTTTCTCTCTTTCTGTGTACACTAGACAGAGATCTACAATAAACCAGACAATAATTCCTGGATCCATTTTTCTACATCCTATTTAGATGTAATAGGATTTCAAATTAACCCTTTACATGCATACCACCAAACATTTATGAGCAAAAATTATAAGCTTTTCTTAGATCTTGCTTTGTTAACATCTTCTGAAATGCTTTAGTTTCATTTGATCTGATTAAGCCTAAATAATTCTATAAAATCTGTACATTTTACCTATTTAGAGCATATCTGTACTCAGAGCTCCAGTTTTACAAGAGAACCTCTTGAATTTGCACATCAGTCCTTCAACTCACTGAAATGGGTATAAAAAATTATGACACCTCAATAAGATATAAAGGCACATAAGAGGAGTATCAGCAACATAATATCTCTTCTTTTTTGTGATAGTCTTTCAGTAAAATTATAAAACCAACACCAAAGTTATTGAGATTAGGTGAACTAAAATGGTCTAGATGGCAGAAAATTTATGTGGCCTGATATGCCACTAGAAGGGCAATGACTCAATATTCTTTGTCTTGTACCACTCTTGAAAATTACAGGAGATGGCTTCTTTAAAATACCGCAATCAGAAATCGTAGTGGTGGTGTTTTTTCTGTTCCTACACTTACATCCACTTTTGTTTTGTTCATTTGCTAAATCATTCCAGGAGGGTCAAGAGCCCTGTACACAATGTTCTCTTTACCCTGCAGAACTCAATCCCATACCTCCAAAGAATATCTGTAATTGCTGCAAGGAGATCTTTATTTCTCCTGTTGTGGTTGTATCATTTTGCGTAAGAGAAATAGTTAACTGGAGCGTGAATGTCTAGGAAACTTTTCTGAGAACAGGTCTTACATTCCTCCTTCTCCTCAGTACAGGTTTTGTGTTTCTTCTAGTGATTAATGCAAAAAACATTTAGTCAGGGGAGTCTGGTATTTAAAAATCCTTACTGTCTCCCACTTTCTCGTGTCTGGATTGCTTTAACCAGATAGTCATGATCAAGCTGTGTTTGCTTGCCAATCCAAATGTTAACTGTATGTTCCCAATAGAAAAGTTTTGACTGCTCATCATTTTGCCTAGTATAAAATTAATTTGTGAGAATTTTCCTCCAGGTAGGGACCAGAGTTTTAAATTTCTCCTCCAAAAATTGGATATTTTATTTTAGTCAATGTGTGGTCTTCAGATGGGCACAATATCTTCATACTGAGATGTATTTTGAGAACTGGTGTTTGGAATTAACCATGCAAGCAGCATCTAAGTATACTACAAATGAACATTTTCATACCACAGAGATACAGGTAGGATTTGGTGTAGTCCCTTCTTTCTCTAAAATTACTGGTGGGACTGGTGTTTTCACGCTCTTTACTTTTAATTGTGAGGGTTTTTTACTGTGATATTAAACTGAAGATTAAACCAATGAAAAGAGCTTTATGTTCTGTTTTGAAAAGAGTGAAATGTGTAACCACACTTGTCATACATTTAGAAGGGAATTCTCGAGTCTGGAGGAAGTTGCTCGAAATATTACCTCTTAGTGTCTTTTGCTTTACCCATGAAGCTGGCAGCTTCATTGTTTCTGAAGAAAACTGACACAAAAGGAAGTTTTAACAAAATCAAAAGCAGTTGTTTAAAGCTGGGACCATGCCCAGTCTTCCCATACGGAATATTATGTTCAGAATATATGTTCAACCTTATCCACACTGTCTCCTCTTTCAGTCCTGCTCCCTAAGCCATAAGGAACATCAAATAAAACTTTGAATGGATGAGGACTATAGACAAAATAATTTCTAAACTTTGTTTATTGATGATGCACAAAGACTTGTAAATGTTATTAGTAATAGATTATTTTTATGACTAACATTTACCATAGAGTTTTTTCTTTCATTCATGAATGCTTTCAGATCAGTAACAAAAGCTGATGAATACTTATCATGCATAATTATCAAGGTATGGATTATTTCCCGATAGTCACAATATGTTCCTTGTTCTACCAAATGAAAAAAGTATTATTCAATAAAAATGTGATGAATAAGCCAGTTCCTGTCTGAAATTATAGAAGTTTGCAATAAAATCCATCTATATGAGAAAATATTCATGAGTACTTTGCAGTTGACAGAGCGTGTGTGAGTTACGAATAACACAGCTTCAAAGCAATCAAATCTGGGTCCAACACTCTGGTCAATTCTACACTGTAAACATTATTTTAGTAAGAAGGCCTTAGAATCAGTGTCAGCCCAGGTAATAAAATCTTAGTGATTCTGTGACTTGAGTCATTGCCTTAGCCAAAACCAAAAGGCAGTCTATTCCTCATCACACTTCTTAGGCATCCACAAGATGCATTCTTGTTAACTAACAAGCACTAGTAATTTAAAGTGGAAGCTTTCCTGAAAAGACCTCTTCACCTAATCACAGTATAAAATGTAAAGACAAGGCTTGCACCTGCTCAGGGACTCCAAGGCCACCAGTCAACATACCCAGGAACTGGCTCGCTCATACACAACATCTGCCCACTTCTTCACTATATCCTGACATTGTTAGCTTTCCACCCATAGAAATTCTGTAAGCTGGAAGTGCAGTGGGTCTTAGATAGATATTTCAATGGAAGAGGGGAACAGAGACCTGGTAAAGACTGCAGTATATTACTGCAAGGTAGATGCTTGCCTATGTCTTTTTTCCTGTCATTGACAGGGCTGAGTACCTTATACATTCAGGAAAGGAGGAATGGAAAAACTCCATTTTGTAAGCAGAGACTAGAAAAACTAGCACTCTCAGAACAGCTATGTAGAGACAGCAGCTAAACCTCATTCTTGCAAATAATCTTAAATGTCTAAGTTCTGCATGAATACAACATGTACAACTGCCAGTACATGTCACAGGCTTTGTTTCCTTGAAAGGTCTGTGATTAGACATTTATGAATGGAACAGACTGAACAGTGTATTATTTTCATCAGTAATATTTTCATACACACACAAGAAAAATATTCACCGAAGAAGCAGCACATATCACACATCCAGAACAACACAACTCAGTACAGAGGTAAACTGTTGCATCAAAAGGGACTTTCCAAACAGCTAAACCAAAACACTGTTCCAAGTATGAGTGAAATAACTGTAGAATCTGTGCATCTAATTCTTGATTAAGCAAGATTCTTGATCACTTACCTGGTCTTGAGATTACTGAAAGCAAAGGAGCAAACTTACATCCATAAATTTAAATTGATACTGCATAAGTTCTTGAACAGTATCTTGTGAGCAAACCTCAGAAAATATAGACAAATTTTTCTGACACAATGGAAATTTTTAAAGCCACCTCTTTCCTGACATCCACCTTAGAATCAAAAGATCAATGGGAACGAGGAAGCAAATTCATTAAACTGGTTAGATAAATAAATCTAAGTAATGTTTTAAGTTTAATATTGTAAAACCTATTTAGAAAAACACAATTTGCTTATATCCAGTCTGCGTTGTGCTTTTATATAAAAAGAGAATACAAACCTGATGGAGTAAGCAAGAGTTATCAAGTTCAGCTAATACACAGAACATGCTGCATTGTATTTCTTTTAAACATTTTATTTAGTGTTTCATAAAGCAAGGACCCCACAGAAAACTAACCAAAGAATTGAAATACAAAGCTTCTTCCTCTCCAATACATTTTTGGTTTGTTTTTAAAGCAATTATATAAAGTGCTCTAATTGCTACTTACTTTAGGAAGGGTTTAGCACGGCAAGATGCAGACTATACCAAAGATATTTTGAGAGTTTTCAGAAAAATACAGTGATGCCAGACTGTTACACCTATGGAGCATTTGGGTGTACATGGATTTTACCTCTTGCAGGCACGGGGAGAAATGGAAGTCTGCAACTTTGGCAGTTTACTTTAGATTTTTTTCATATAAATTGAAATTCCATTTCATATAAATTTGTTACAGTAGTTAAGCAAAACAATGGTGCTTCTATTTTCAAGCCATGTTATTTTTTAACATGTACCAGAGCTGTCATGCAGGCAGCCTGCCTGCCTGCTTTGAGAGAAGGTTTTATATTCCAAAAGGCTTCCATCCCCCTACTCCCTAATGGTGAAAATAAATCAATTTCATCTGCTGGTAGTTTCATTTCTTCCTCCCCCTCCTCCTTTTTTTTTTTTCCATTTCCCTCTCCTTCCTTTGTGGGCTCCTTTCCACAACGCCATATGGCAGCTGAAGGAAGGGTAGAGCAATGATCTGCATTTTCAGCTCTAACAAAAGATGCAATAGTGTCAAAGAGGCTCATGAATGCATGAGACATACAAGTATAGAGAAGTGCCTCCAGTCCTGTCAGGAAGGACTAAAGGGAAGCCTAATAAACCTGACATTGCTTTAGTGTAAAGAAAGGCAGCAGTGCTTCTCTCGGTAGTTCATTTCACTCCCATCCATCTCCCCTCACCCCCCTCTCCCCTCTCCCCTCCCACCCCTTTGGTTCCATGCCAAAATCCCATTAGCTCTATTAATGACATGTGGTTCAAAGCAAAAGCATGTGGCAGAACAAGAAAGACACAAAATCAACCATCCTATCTACTCAGTTTTGATACATGTATCACGAGATAGAAGTATGTCAGTAGGGGCCGTGTCAACTTGTGTATGTGAACAGCAAAGTGAAAAAATGCAGCATGAGGCTGTAATCAGTTTCTCAGCTGTTCTTATTCATCTCCCTAAAGTCTTAACATATGAATAGTTGAAACTTAATTTTAAAACGCTGACAAAGTTTTCAGCATTTGTGTTCAAAGCACAGCTTAAGCTTTGTCTGCCCCTCACCCTCCCCAAGACTTTAAGCTGGCTAAATGCACTCCTGAGTGGCTTTGTGTGGCAGAATGAATACACCCTGTACGACTGCAACCACTTAGGACTCCCTTAGTTAAACAAAAAAAAGGCACGACTGAATTCTGCTATAAGGATCAGAGAGATATGGCATTTCAGTATGCAGAAGGTGTTTCCTCCTGGAGTATGTTTAAGGGCTGCCTACGATAAGGTTTGCTGTATTTCTGAATTATTTAGACTGAACATGTTTGTAACTTGATTTGCCTTCTCTAAAAGCAGGCATTTGTAAAAGAAAATAAAGGAATCTATTTTCAAACTGAAGTAAATCCTAGCTTTGGCAAGTGAGCAACGCAGTATCTGTTATAAGGCAGCACTGCATTTTATTAAAACGAAGTTGTAGAAAAGTACAGCAGTATTGATTGACTAAATAATAAATATCCTGGTTTGTTCCTTGTGCCTCAGGATACTTCTGTTTAGTCCACAGAAAGTCAACAAACAGTTAAATGTCATTCAGAAGTCAGCAAGATTTGCCAAAGTCTTAGTGCCATTTTAAATAATAATTATTATTTTTAAAAAGGAATATATTTTTAAAAGCACCTGAATCAGTTCCAGAGATAGAAATTGAGTCTTTCAACATCTGCACATGCTTTTTTGATTAGCCCCAAATAACTCAGAAAATAACTATTGACCTGTAGCCGTCTCTAGGCCAAGAGTTAAGTTGAGAGTTTCTATTGAATTTAGGTGCACTTAAAGCCTGGCTGGATTTGCTGGTCATGGCAACCACCCTTAAAACCCCTAACTGTCAGTCAGAGCAGAACTGCAACAAAGTCAGTCAGCTATTCAACATTTCCTTTCGTCTTTAAGAATATCTGTTTACATAGCTCATGTCCACTCAGTAGTGAGTATTTTATCAGCAGAACAGCAGTTGGGGATGCTCAGGGATGCAGAAATCTGTCATCTGTTTTTTTGATTTTTTTTTCCACTTTAACATTTGTATTGCTTTTAACTATGGGACTTGCATAATTTCAATTTTTTTAAAAAAAAATCATGTTTTGGCAAATCTAAGCCCAATTTCAAACACAAGATAAAGCAAACATCCTCACCCAAACCCAGAATCTTGGATTTGAAATTATTTAATATTTTGATTGGAAGTACCATTAATCCCTGCAGTTTTAAAGATGAAAGTAGCTTTGGGCTCTAGAATCATCAGTGCTCTTGTGTACATCAACCATGCATTACTGACTTCCTCTTGAATTCCACCAAAATTTAGGTGTCTCTTTGAAAATTAGTCCCATTGCCTTGTGTACACCTATCTACATCTATCTATATCATCTATCTATATATATATGTAATCTATATCTATACTTATCTATCTACACTTCTTTGGTGTAAAGATTGATCATCAGCTATATCAGAAGCTCAGGTCTTCCATGTTTGTGGATCTAACAGTCAATATTACGTCTGGTGTGCACAGACTGTGGCAGCACATCCACTTAGGCACAAGGTTTGAGGCAACACTCTTGGCTTTACATGTTTGCATCTCTGTGGGCACATCAGTCAGAGTGACTCACTGTCTGCTAACTAGAAATTTCTACACTCATCCTAGTGAAGTCGCCTGTGGTTTGGGATTTAGCCCATACCTTCCTTCATAGTGTGCTATGTTCTATATGAAGCTAAACTAGGTATTTTGGGAAATGTCTATGTCCATTTTTCAAGAGCACAAGGGATAACTGTTACTTCTCTTTCCTTTTACCAAACATAATTGAGGCGTGCTATTTGTGTTTAGAGATTATATGAAGAAAAATGTAATCTTCGGGTTTTTGAGGTTTTTTACGAGCACTAGTTAAAACTGAAAATATTTAGCTGGAGAAGTAGACAATCTCTTGACCTACCAAAGGGATGCTAGACTACCTATCACCACCACAGCAACATCTCTTTTGGATTAGAGGTATTGTTTTAACACCTCAAATGCCAGGGCTACTTGTGTAAATCCAAAAGACATTAACAACAAGAGAAAACAGATTCAACATTTCCCTGCTAATCTGGATAGCAACGAACTCAAGTGCTTCATCCAAGTGACATCCAAGCACCCTCTTTTCTCTTTTTTAGCTTTTCTCAATGCCTCATGTCTTCAGATTTGGTCCCAGGGGGTCAAATGCTTTCTGCCAAGCTGCAGCAGGGAAGGATGAAATATCTCCTACCTCATTGCATGGGTTAGCTAAGATACACTGAGTCTTGAGCATAAAGTGACTTAAAAGAGACGTTCATTACCTGGTCTAACAGCCACATGATGGGAACTATCAGCAAAAGCACAAGATGGGGCAAAACACAGGGAGTTAAGTTTTGAATTAGAAGAACTTTCTTTCAATATATTTTCCCTCCTCTTAGTCGTAATTTTATCTACCATGCTTGAAATTTTAAGCATGACACCACATGTCGATCCGGCTGTAGCAATTTTTTTCCTAGCTGTTAACAGATTCATTTCTACTAAAATTCTATTACTCCCAGCTATTTCTTTCAAGAATTGTAACAATTCCTCTGAAAACAGATCGGCAGCTTTGGTATAATCTTACTCCATGTAACTGGAACAAGGTGTGCTTCTAGTAAATCCTGCAACTAGATGTGAAAAGAATAAAAAAATTTCTTTTTATTTCCTCCCTGCCACCCAGACAGGTAGTAATGAAAGACATTTTGGAGTTTTCTGATTCCAGATGCAGCGTTCATTGCCAGACATCAGTGAGAGAATGAAGCTAATGTTATAAACATTATTCCCTACAGCTTTGACATTAAGCAGAGACAGCACAGGAGGGGTCATTTCTCATGTGTGAGGTTTACAAAAAAAGGAAGTTAATGTGGAATAAACATGTAGATTCCAAGAGATTAATTAAAAAGGCATTTTCTTTATCTTTGATGTTTATGAAACAGACCGTGTTTAGATAAATTAAAACCACGGTATATACTATAAATTATACAGATAGACTTGAAATGTTATGCATACAGAACTGAAAGAAAAATTTACATGGGCTCCATAATTTTGTCTCAAAATCCCTAATGCTACTCTTTTTTTTATATTTAGGTGGATTCAGCCTTGCTCAATACACATGCGGCTATGCATAAAATTAAAACTAAATGCCTCATTCTGTTAGTGGAATGTTTTGAAATACTTTTGAAGTTACTTGAATTTGGCATGGCCTTTTATTTTTTTTTAATCTTTGGACTGAAAACAAGCATTTGTTGTGAGCATCTGACATTCAAATATTTAATATTCAGCTTGCTTTTTTAAATGTAACTGTTCATATAGGCTATGTGAAATGTTGTTTTCCTTTGATTACAGGAGTAAGAGAATAAGTTAAAGTAATTTGGGGTCTCAATCTGTGTTAGGCAGCAGCTCTAGAGCAGTAATACATCTTAAGGAATATGAAGAACTTCAGTTCTGAGCTATGAGGAACTTGCTGTCAGGCAAAAATTCATAGGTACAAATTCTGAAACTACATTATGTGCAGAATTTAATTTTCCCTGATCACAAACAACTGCCTATGTATGCACTGTCCTGGCTATAACAGGTATTTTCAGATCCTTGCCCAGATCAAATTTTTTTTCTCTGCTCATAGTTCCAAGGAAGAGCTGTTGTAAACAATATTGCATTTCATGTAACAATGTAGTGGGAACATTTTATCTGATAAGCCTGAGATTCACTGAGCAGATAAGCCTAAAATTCACTGAGCAGAAGTTTTGCATCGGCTGAACCAACAGCTGTTGTGGCCGGGGGGCCAAAGAGCCCAGGTACAGAGGGAGCCTGCTGGTGGACAGGCTCCAAAGTGTAAGACTCGCCCTTACCTCAGTGAGAAAGGCCCCCTCCACTGATCTTGTGACCCTAGCGAGATTCGGTCTGTCTGACTGGCCAGCAGCCAGACGCCTTTGTATCCCTTAGGAGGATGTAATCCAGCCCCCACTCCCCCCCCTCCTTATCCCCATTGGTTCTTGTATTACCCTACCTCCCTGCTGTACCCCTTTATGAGTGTACATGGACCGGAAACGCACCCCTTCTCGTCTGGGACAGCATCGAGGTAACAATAAACTCCGGTGCTCCGGCGGGGGCCATCTCTTTCTCATTTGCTTCTAGTGCCGCCTGAGCTAGCTGGCTCAGTGTGAGCGTGACTGCGTGTTTCCATCACACGGGTGAGAGAGCTGAGTTGCGAGGTGCCAAGAAGCACCGCCAGGGGTACCTTAGCCAAAGGTTCCCCTTGGAACAAGCAGCAGCTTCTGCATCGACACCCATATGGCAATACAGAAGTGCCTGTAAAACCTTCTCTGGACATTCAGATGTTCAGATAGTTGACATGATGACGAAAAGAAGCAGAAGCAAGTCAATGCCAAATTAATTATTAAATGGTTGCAGTCAAAGCTGAAATCAGAGACTGTTTCTCTGAGCCATTATTGCAAATTAACATACTTTCTGGACATCTCAGTTCAAAAAAATACCATCCATGCACACATCACCACCACCACTGATATATATCTTAAAATGCCACTGAAACCCTGAGAACTTCTCTTACATATAGCTCTTATTTTCTCAAGCCAGAGTTACAAAGCAATCTCTGCCATACTGTCCCAATTATTCACAAATAGTATGTATTTAGCTGGAAAGAAAGCACATGAAATTTCTGCAGTGTTATATCTCTACCTGTTTTTTCAGGAAACACCTCATAAATACAAAAATAGTAAGTTCCAGAAGATGCAGCAGAGAAAAAGTATTAGAAATAGCATATTTAAATTTTATCTTGATGGATAAATAAGCAGCTCCAAGAAGCCTGGTAGGTCTTGAACACTGTTAGACTTGCAGCACATGATAGTAAATATATTGATATAAACATATGCACACCAAAAAAAAAAAGCACATTCTTGGCAAATTTTCATAGCTACATTGAAGAGTAGGTAATTAGGAGAGTTTTATAAAGATAAAGTCAGTATTTAGCTGCTCTCCCAAAACAATGTTTTGGGAAAAGTACATACATTTTGGAGAAAAACCAGTAAATGTTCTGACTTGCATATACAGTAGAATTTATAAAATAAATGATGTGCAGTGTTGTTTCCCCAACTTTCCTGAACTATGAGGCTCTCTGCTGCAGCAGTGCTGACACAGATATCACTAATCACCCAGAAATAAAGGCATGACATTTTCGAATTTGATGCACTGATCATCTCCTTAGCAGTCAAGATGCTACTAGCACACTGACAGGATTTAATTTACTTTCTTTTCTCATAGATCTGAATATTACATGGAGAGGCTTGTTGTCTCCTGATATTTGGGCAGTAGATAATGGAATGGGTGGCAATTTTGTGGTAACAGAATTGAAAACAGGGGTGATGCAATGTATGATAAAATCTAAAGGATCTATCTGGTAAGTCTTTCTGATTTTACCAGCCAGTCCTGTGAAGGGATAATTAATGTTACCTCTTTATTAGCAATTATTAAGAATTCATTTATTATATTTATATTTAATGAGCTTCAGGAAACAATTCCTTCCAAAATTAGGTGGTAACTCAAAGCTAACACAGAGATAAGTGCAAAGCAGAACTCCAAATACCAATGTATTTGGCTTTGGGGATTTGGGTAAAGTACCACATTCCAGTTGCTTCTTTTCATTATTCTCAAATGAGATTGTTTACAAGAATGACTTCGGAAGACACCAGAAAACACCATTCACGACACGAAAATTCAAATTTGGGACTACTTTATATATATAGATCTTACTGGCCTTCTTGTTTTGAAATAAAATTACTTTTGGCAGAAGACCAAACTGTAGTGAGATATGATGCTCTGAGGTATTTAAACCCATGATAGGAGCAACAGTCCGATTCTTCCAGCATTGTCTTTTCACTTGGAAGAGCAACGGATGATCTCTTTTGTCACAGTTTGCCTTTGCAATTTTGGGGACTATTTAGCTAAGCTCACAGGAGGTCAGAGTTGCTTATGTTTTTTATAGGGGGGTAAGAGACGGAGACAATAGACTTTGCTATGCAATAAGGTATCTATCTCTTAAAAAGGAGAGTATTAATATACATAGGAGCAACTTATCTCCTTAAATATGTGTTTAGTGCTGGTTGAGATGTTCTAGCTTCTTTTAGACCTCAGCATAGAGGAAAACATGATAGAGAACCAAGAGACTTATTATCACTGGAACAACATCTAGCAGCCAGGTGGAATACCATGCGTCACTAGAAACCTACGTCTACAAACTTAAATACTTATGACAGCAGTGTCAGGAGGTATTGCTCCTTCTGTATTGTTTTGCACTAACTTTTTTTCAGTCATCCTGTCAAAAAAGCCTCCTGCATAATACAATTAATTTAAAACTTGCAAGTGACTATGGCTTTTTAAGCAATACCACAGTACTAGCAGAAACCTTTTTTTTCTGAATAACCCAGGCCAATTCAGTCAATCTCCCTGAATGATCATTTCAATGAATTCAATGCCTGAATGATCATTTAGTGTTGCAGGGGGTCCGGTGCTGATCAGCACAGGTATGCCGTGACCTTCCTAGAGAGAGCACCCCGCAGAAAACAGCTCTTTCCAGGGGGCACTGGCAGACCTTCCTGAGTGATAGGTGATTTCAGCAAGTGTAGCAATTTCTCAGCTACAAGTGATTCCAGCTCTTTTAGTTCAGCTGTTTGTGAAATCACCCAAGGCAGACTCCAAAGGCAGACACCCAAGGGACAGAGAGACAGGAGCCTTGTATAGCAGTTCCACAGAGGTAGCCTTTATTGTCCAACCACCCTGTGAAGGGGAGGCCAGGGACAAGTGGTCCCATGCCGGGGTAGAAGCAGAGGCTTTTTATGGAAAAGGCAGGGGGTGGGGTAGAAATAAATTAGCCAACAGGGTACCAGCTGTTACCATAAAGAAACGAGGCATGTTGGGAGTGGCTCTTTTAGTCACGGTGACCCGAAGAAGGTTGCTTATCTCTGGAGAGATTCTTTTGGCCCTCAGGCCTCTCTCCTCCTAAGGAGTGCAGAGGGCTCCTGCACCAAGGGCTCACAGCCCTCCACAATTTAGTACCTGGAACAACGGAGGGAAAGGTACAAATAAATGTAGTAAGGTGTTGCATCTTAAATAAGCTATCATCAGAGCACAGGAACTATTTTGCTAATCCTTTGTGTTTCAGGGTATTAATTTATTTCAGTGAAGTAGAAGGTTCCTCCTTTTCTATTTATTGAAAAGGAGCTAAAGGTGGTTCTAAAGGATTTAACAACTAGGTATTTCAGAATGGGGTAGGTTAAGGGATAAAGGGGAAAGGAAAACATTCTGGGAAAGGTACCAGCTGGAAGAGAGCGGCCAGATCTTCTTCTGATGGGGCACGGTGCCTGTGTCTTTTCCACGCTGCTGCCTTGGGATTGTCATTGCCAGGTGGGGTTAGGTGTGGCTTTACGTACTTTGGCGGCACCCACTTCAGTCCAGCTGGGGTCGACACAGCAGCATATCCCCTTCCCCAGGCTAGCAGCTTGAACGGGCCGTCAATTTTACGGGATTCAGCATCTTTGATCAGCACCAGCGGATTTTCTTTCAATCTAGTTTTGGTTGAATTTTTAAAGTGCCAATATACTGGGGGGTTGGGCTCCTCCAAAGAACAATTTAAAAAGTTAACGGTAAAGAGTGCCCTGCAGAGTCGTTCAATGGGCGAACTCATCTCTGCTCCTCCCTGCTGCTGGGCAAGGATTCTTTTGAGTGTTTGGTGGGTTCACTCCACGATTGCTTGGCCTGTGGGGGAGTGAGGGATACCTGTGGTGTGTCGGATTCCCCCCGTGTCGAAGAACTGGTGGAGGTCCTTTGAGACGTATGCTAGACTGTTGTCTGTCTTTATCTCTGCTGGCACTCCTAAGGTAGCAAAGGCCAGCAGAAAATGCTTCATTACCTCCTTTGCTTTCTCCCCACAGGGGGAAGAAGCAAAGACCGCTCCCAAGGTATCCACTGAGACGTGGACATACTTAGATCTGCCAAATTCGGGAACGTATGTTACATCGGTCTGCCAAAGCTGGCAGCTCTGGAGACCATAGAGACAGACGCTCGAACCCAGAGATCGTATCTGTTGTTTCTGACAATCTGGCCATGTTTCTACAATGGTCTTGGCCTAGCTGCACGTAAGATGGAACATGCGAACCAAAGCTGGGACATTCTGATGGTAAAACCGATGGCTCAGCCTTGCCTGCTGGAAAGTCCCCAGCACAGATGGCATTTGTACCGGGGCGGCTAAGGTATCAGCCATCCGGTTCCCCTCCACGATGGGACCAGGGAGATTGGTGTGCGATCTCACATGCATCACATAGTACGGATGCTCTCGGTGGGACAGCAGAAATACAAGCTCCGGTTCACTGCTCCAGAACATTTTAAGGACCAACTTGAAATTTATACTGAACAGTTTCTGTGGGGGGTGGCGGCTCAACAGTTGCCCCAAAAAGCTGTCCAGGGCAAACTGGAGACACTCGCTGGATTGCAGGGCAAAGTCCACATCTTCTAATTTAAATGGCAAATAGATGCACGAGAAATCGCACCCTGCAAGAACACGGAGGCGAGACCTGGCCTTGCGAATGAGCTGGGCCATCAGTTCCTGTGGTGTGGTGATGCTTTTGGATGGCTGGTGGGGAAGGAACACCCACTCTATAATTAGAAGGGGGTCCTTAATCCCCGCATCCCACTGAAATATGAGGCCCTGCAGGTGAGGTAGGTTACCCATTATGATGTATTTGAAGGGTAACTCTGGGTCCATCCGGTGTGCTTTCATGGAAAGTGCTTTCTGGACCTTACCAATGGCCTCTCGGGCTTCAGGTGTTAAAGCACGAGGGGAGTCAAGACCACTATCACCTTGCAGCAGGTTGAATAGCAGGGCAAGGCTCTCCGTGGAGACACCCAGCAGCAGCCGGACCCAGTTAACAGTACCGCAGAGCTGCTGGAGGTCGCGGAGGGTTCAGGGCTCGTCCGCGATGACGAGCGGTTGGGGAGCGACAGTTGTCTCCTGGAGGCGGAGGCCAAGGTAGGTCACAGGGCACAGGTGCTGTACCTTCTCTGGATGCACCTTGAAACCTGCGGCTTCAATAGCCTGGATTGTCAGATTTAGGGTCAGATCTAAGCATGTCTCGTCTGGGGCACACAAAAGGACGTCATCCATATAATGCAAAAGGATTGCCAATGGACGCTGCTTCCGAAGCGGGGAGAGCACCGTCGCCACATACCATTGGCAGATGCTGGGGCTGTTTTTCATGCCCTGGGGCAGCACAGTCCAATGATATCTACAAATGGGGGCCTGCCAATTAATAGACGGCACGGAAAAAGCAAATCTGGGAGCATCTTTGGGGTGGAGAGGTATGTGGAAGAAGCAGTCTTTGATATCAATTACTGCTAGTTTCCACTCACGGGGGAGCATTGATGGCAAGGGCATACCTGGTTGTAGGGGTCCCATGTCCTCAATGACTGCATTGATTTTACGCAGATCGTGGAGGAGCCTCCAACGTTTCATCTAGGTCTGGAAAGGACAAACACGGGGGAGTTCCAAGGGCTGTTTGTAGAAACAATGCTAACCACTCTTCCACGAGGGACTCGAGGGCACAAAGCTTTTTGATTGGCAAAGACCACTGCTCAACCCACACGGGGGTGTCACTGAGCCAACTGAGGCATGGGCGTTCATGCTTGACAGTGGCCTGCCCTAAAATTCCTGGGCGCATGAAATAGTGACTCAGGTCCCCCATTGGGACAAGGTATCCCTACCCCACAATGTAAACCCTGCATCGAGGACAAATGGCCGGACAGTGGCCAATTTATGACCAGGCCCTTTATGAAGACATTTTGGGCGCTCCTTAAAGCCGTGGCTTTCCCTCCCACTCCAGCAATGCTCCTGGCCACTGGTTCCAGTTCCCATGCCTGGGGCCACTCCCTACGGGAGATCATGGTAACATCAGCCATGGTGTCCACCATACCTGACATGCAAACTGTCTCATCCCCCAGGCTCAATTCACCCTCTAGGGTTGGCCTACTAGGCCCCATCACCTCGGTCCAGAAGACATGTGGCAGCTGGATGGCCGTCTGGCAGTCCTTGGGGATGACAATTCCTTGTGCGATAGTGGCACCTTTTGGGATAAACAAAGGAACATGTTGGCACTCTACCAGGAACTCAAGTCCCCCCTCCCCACTGATGCTCTGTAGGGACGGGTGGACCAGGATCCCTGGGCGCTCCTGTGTGGCAAGTCCAGTACTAACAATGTCCGACTCTGGTGGGATGGCAATCACTGGGCGGGCTAGAACAAGTCTCTCATCAGCCTCCTTAAAAAGGAGATTGGCAGTCACAAAAATGGGGACCGTCCTCCCCGGTTTCCACACATTGAACTGCACAGCTGCCTGGATGAGTTCTTCTTCTTTTGTCCAGTCCGGCTTTGAGGGCAAGTCCGGTAAATTGTCCTTGTGCGCTGGTATGGCAGCTCCATTTGTGTCCACACGTGGAGCTGTCACGCATTTATTGCTCAGTTTCTCAAGGCCAGTGTTTGGGAGCTTGGCTGATGGCTGCAGCAGCATCCCTGCCC
>VZTD01000381.1:2343-50673 GCA_013397725.1 Rhagologus leucostigma | reverse complement strand
GAATAAAGAAGTTTTTAAGACACCCTGGAGCTGTGTAATGCTAGGTCCTCTGCAGGATAGCAATGGAATAAACTGTACCAGAGCAGCCACCTTGAGCTTGCTCATAGTGATTAATCAGACCTATTAAACACCTTCTAATGAAATCACTAGTTTCTGGAAGAGATATGGTCTGATGTACCTTCTTCCTGTTTTGTCACATTTTTCTGAGCTCTTAGTGTGTTCATATGGGTACTCCTCTTATAAACTCCTGTAAACTCCTTGTTTCACCTTTTTCAATCAGGTTCTGAATGATGGACACTTCATAAGTAAGAAAAAACCAACGAAATCAGTCATTAATGTGGTGCTTTTTGGACGGTGGTATGACAGGGATCATCTGAAACAAGACCCACAACCAACATGTTTCCCCATGATATTTCCATAACTGAAGTTCTACACTGTTAATCTTATGTCCAAATGAGATACAGCATTGTCTACAACAATAATCCCAATTATGTTTCTCATTTCCAGTTGCAAAAACTCATCAATGTGTTTGGTTTAGTAATAATGCAGCAATGTTATCTTTTTACTACCATTTATTGAGAAGAATCTATTTCTATATAATAAGATTATTAATATTTTATTAACTCCAAACAGCAGTTGTTTTTCTGTGTTTGCTGGATTTTTATTTTTCTAGCCCTTGGAAAACCTGAATTGTAGTCCAGAGTATACATTCCTATTAAAACAGCATTGCGTATTTTCTCATTGCAGGTTATTACGGGACCAATAAATAAAACAGTGAAAGATGTGATTTGTGGCAGATCTGTACACGTGCTCAGTAGTTCTTTGTCTCTGGAATACAACTTTTACTGACCTATGCTAGTCTGCTCTTTTACCACAATTAGACCTTTTTTCCCCTATTTGTGTTGCTTTGGTTTTATACCCTTTATGCCATTAGTGCATATCATGTAGGAAATGGCAACACAGTGCATCATGGAAGCTGAACGAGGACTCCAGTCAAAGACCCCCTCCTGTAACAAAACGTGCCACCATTTTTTGGTCAGAACATGATTTGAATCATTATTCATATGAAACCTCTGTTGAAACAAAACTTGGAATTGAAACCTCAAATTATTCTGGTTGTCAGTTCTGAAAAACAGCTTGATGACACCTCCTGACTACACTGGATGCTATTCAGTGATGGAATTGTTACTGCAACCAGTAAACAAGCCACTGAATGACCTGGTATCTCATAGCTGCTCCTCCCTCCCATCTTCTCTTTTCTTTCTAGTTATGTAACACCAATATATGTGAAATAAGCCTTGCCCTTTGCTCCTTCCTGTTCATGCTGGGTGGTGCTGCCCTGCAGATGAATTTGCTGTAGGGATTAGGGGGTTTAGAATTCTATTTCAGACCAGCTAGTTCTGGTGAGATGACACTCTTCACATTTTTGCTTCATCTTCTCCCCAGTGACCTGTGTTCTTTTGCTGCTGCTGGACCACAGTGACCTTCTTTCAGCACATCAGTGTATAAACATGTGCGTGTTCTGTGGCTGCGTCCTTAGGAGTGGTCAGAGACCTCTGTTAGTCTAATTTCTCCTTGCTTCTCCCCACAGTGCTACCATTCATGGTCTCACCACAGAATCATAGAATCTTCGGGGTTGGAAGAGACCTTTGAGATCACCCAGTCCAACTGTAAACTTGACATTGCCACTGTAACCCTTAAACCACTGAGCCATCACATAGTGCCAGATCCAGACCCCTCTTAAACATCTGTGGGGCCCTACCACCTCCCTACCCAACCTATTCCAATACCTGACCACCTGAACAGTGAAAAAAAAATTTTTTAATATCTAATCTGAATCTCCTCTGTCCCAACTTAAGGCCATTCCCTCTGGTCCTCTGACTGCAGGAACAGCAGGAGAGACCAGCCCTCACCTCACTGCAAACTCCTTTCAAGGAGTTGTAGAGAGTGATGAGGTCCCCCCTGAGTGTCCTCTTCTCCAGACTAAACAAACCCAGCTCCCTCAGCTGTTCCTCATAATACATATTTTCTAGACCTTTCACGAGCCATGTTGCCCTTCTCTGGACAGGCTCCAGCACCTCAATGCCCTTGTTAAAGTGAGAGCCTCACCAGTGCTGAGTGGATGATCACTTCTCTAATCCTGCTGGCCACACTGTTCTTGATACAGGCCCAGGTGCCATTGACCTTCTTGGCCACCTGGGCACACTGCTGGCTCATACTGAGCCAGCTGCCAGCACTCCTAAGTCCCTTTCTGTCAAACAGCTCTTGAGCCACTCCTCCCCCAGCATGTAGCACTGCCTGAGGTTGCTGTGACCCAAGTGCAGGACCCAGCACTTCACCTTCTTGAGCCTCCTGCAGCTGTCCTTAGCCCTTTGGTCGAGTCTGTCCACGTCTCTCTGTAGACCCTTCCTACCCTCGAGCAGATCAACACTTCCATCTAGCTTAGCGTCGTCTAGCCAGGTTTTTACCCATCAAAGTTTTTTACCATGATGCTCTAAAGGTCCTCAATCCCTTGTCCTCTCTGTTCTGGAGCTGGTGAGACACTGGGAGTGCAAATACTCTCCAAACTCCAGCACTGATTATCACTACTGTGGGCCATATGACCTTTTTTGTTTCCAAATGTAAATAGATACTCACATGTGACATAACATACGGTTATGTCTCACCTAATGGCATGTTTATCAAAAGCTCCTGACAATGTGCTCTGACTCAAGGAAGCTCATTATTGCCGCTAAAGCATTATTATTAAATAGCATTATTATTATTAAATAGCATTATTGCTGCTAAAGCCACACTGTCTTAAAACCTTGTTCGCTGTTGGAGTCAGATACCGTGTGACCACAGACTGATCTCAGTCTAACAAGGGATTATCCAGTGTGGTCCTCTTCCCATGGGTACAAACTCAGAGCAGACACTGTAGTTGTCCCCAGGGGACCTGGAGGGTGATACCATAACTGTCTCCCGGGGAAAGGATCTGGATTTAAGGGAGGTTATGGCACCCAGGAAGGTCTCATCTTGCAGAAAGGGTTCAGCAGGAGTGTGCGGCAGTCTCAGAGCTGAGAGTTGGCTTCTTTTGCATTGTTGACTGCTGATGCTGGTCCTCTGGATAATGGAATGTGTGTGCAGATAGTGTAGGATCCCAACCCTGAATCTGGTGAGTATCCTGAATCCAGGATTTGGTTCAAGGCCACTGTGGTTTGGTTAAGGTATATTTGTATGTTGAGTGTTTTCCTACAGAAGACTGGCAGAAGCCATAATGACACTAAATTATTTTTGCTACAGGATTGCATAACACTTATCATTGTGAAATATGTTATTGTGAGAAGTGAGTCAAGCATACAGAAAGCGATCCTATGCAAATCCACCCATTACCCACATACCAGCTCACTCTGTATAAAGACAAGGCTGCATGTAACCACCGATAACAATAAATGCTTCTTAGAGGGCAGTGCAGCAAAAACCCTTTCGTTAGCTGACTGCTGAGTCAGAACCAGAGAAGGTAAGAAACTTGGGCAACCAGATACAAGTGATTTTTGTGCACATGCAGGTTTAGCTTCAAGATTTCTGCTGGAGTGATCTGTGGATATAAGAAAGCACATGGCAATAGGCAAAATCTAGAAATTGTAGCTCCTATTCATGGCGGTCTTCCTATACCTTCGGGGCCCAGAGATCTTCAGAGCTTGGTTACTGAGTGGTGGGTGTGTTGATGGTTTCACTCAGACTACCAGCCTGCCCGGCGTCTCCCCCAGGATGTGCAGCAGTACCCAAATTCCCTGCAACTCTGAGCTGTGCTGTGCTGAGCTGGGGTGGCACAGCTATTACCCATGCTGGGGGCTGGCCACCTGCCTCCCCCAGCTGTGCCTGCACCTCGTGCCCTTGAGTTTGGGCAGGAATGTGTCTATGCTGGTCTCTGCTGAGATTTCCCAAAGTTGTTTTCCTGCTGGGACCCAGGCTTGCCTTGAGCTGTGCTACTACAGCAATGCTATGCCTGATTTTTTTGTATGTCTGGTAAGTAACGTGTTTCTTCAGCTGCAACACAGTGGTGACTTCCCAGTGACTTCCCTGCTGTTGCTGTAAGGCAGCATTGCTCAATGCTGGCAGCTCTCTTGCCTTTGATATTGAGTCTTTCTGGACCGTGATTGCATCTCCGAGTGTCAGCTTTCATCCACCCTGGGGAATTCCCAGGTTTTGTGCAAGACTTCCTCTTTTTAAAGCCCCCTGCCTTTGTCTGCCGGCGGCCTCCTCTTGGGTGACTTCCAGGCTCCAGACATGGGGCTTCCTAAAACTTGTGCCTCTGCTGTGCTTTTGGTGCTGTCTGCTCTGGGGGCCTGTGCCCTGGACACCAGTGTTGCAGCTGTCTATGAGCACAATGACGTTTTAGAATCATAGAATTGGCTTCTCCTGAGGAGACCTTGGTGCTGATGGAGAGAATCAGTCTTTTGGGTAGCACTACATAGTGAAGAGGAAGATTTTGCGAGGATGAAGAATGTTTTTTATTGATTTCTTGCTAAGTGGTAAATGATGAGTTAGGTTATGTTACTTTACCCTCACAGATATACCAAAGGTTCTAACTAAGGTTTTTCTAGGCATCATCTGAAACTATAGTAGTAACATTCTATTTACAAAATACTATGCTAAAAATTGCTTTCCATGAGAAAAAAAACCTGCTTTCCATGAGTAATTTCAAATTGCTTATTGTGCAGAAACATCCCTTTGAAAAGACAATCTTAAAAAAAAAAATCTGTGTTGTTGAATTCTTTCTCACAAAACAAGCAAATCTCTTACATCTAGGCAGAGGTCAGCACAGTTTAAGGGATAGTTTATATTGCAGTGTGAGCCCAGTGGGGAGGACACTCTCAAGGCACCCACTCCAACTATAATAAGCTATTGGCCAAAAGCAGGAGGTATGGCAGGACCGTGTGTCTCATAAGCACTGATGAATTATCTGCACTCTGAAGCAAGAGGGCTGTACCCCACACAGGTGGTCTGCCTTCAGCACTGGCTGAAGTTTTCACTGATGGCAGCCATGTGCAGTAAGGTGATATGGAGTAGTGTGTCCTAACCAGGGCAGTCTGGACTTGCCCCAAGATGGGTTTAAAAGCCTGGAGAGGAATGTGCAAACGAAGTGTGCAAGTGCTCCTTCGAGTGGAGCCCCTTGTAGATTAACATTGCTTCTGACAAGCTCTCTTAGCCTTTTGTTCTCCTTTTATTTAAAATAATTCATATTGGAAACAAGATCAAATTCCTAAAAAAGTTTCTTTGACTTATTTGGCAGAAATATACTGTACCTTCTCAGATTACCCAACAGAAGATTATTTCCAAAGCAAACATTAGTCTTTGCTCCTCCTCTTTCTCTCTGGTTTATATTCCCCATGCTGATCCAGGAGCTGGGAGGCTCCAGCCATGCTCCCTTCCCAGGCTTTCCTGCCTGCTGTGGTGTTTGCACTCACAGCCCTTCAGGCCCTTGCTTCCGACACCTTCATCGCAGCCGTGTACGAGCACGCCGTCATCCTGCCAGATCCCACCACGGAGCCCGTTTCCCCCGACGATGCTTTGGCCCTGATGAACAAAAACATGGATGTCTTGGAAGGGGCCATCAAGGAAGCTGCCCAGAAGGTATGGGGGATACCGTGAGGGTTGTGCATCAGTGTCTTCTGCTCCTGCTGACCCTCCTGGTTGTCTGTTGATGAGTGACCTTTAAACGGAGCGTGTTGTGACAGGGTGCCCACATCATTGTGACTCCTGAAGACGGCATCTATGGCTGGCGATTCACAAGAGAATCCATCTACCCCTACCTGGAGGATATCCCTGATCCAGTGGTGAATTGGATTCCCTGCACTGACCCCTCAAGGTGATTCTTTCTGCAGTGGTTTATGTGATTTCAAACTATTATCTCATGGAGTCTTGCGCAGCTCATACTAAATGACTAAGAACTGCTAATTCTTTAATCTATTAAAAATCAACAGTACTGTAGAAATGAGATGCATCAAAAAGAGTTCTTAATTAAATGGTGATGGGAATATATCAGGTAAAAAGCACTGAGACCGCTTTTCTTGCAAAAGGACAAAAATGAGGATGTTTTAGGCTAAATAATTATTTTAAAAACATGCACAACTTTATCAATTCAGATCACTTGTGAAAACCTTCTGTAAGTATAAGCTAATTTATCAGACAAGCTGATTCAGTCCTCAGTTCAGGTGGCTGAGTGATTTCTAAACCAAGTTGCACAAAATACTAATCTAGATCTGAAAGAAATGTCTTTTGGAAATCCAGCCACTTGCATGGTCTCCTGTGTTGCACGCAGAGGCGGTCCCAATGTGTGTCAGCTGGGGACACCAAAAAGACCAAGTTCATATCTAAGCTAAGCTTTTGTGTTCTCTTCTGGGGCCTTATGAAGTTAGATTTCAGGAGTCCTCAGCTCTATAAATGCTGTGTCCACTTTTTAATAAAGGCTTACAGACAAAGATTATTAAAAAAGGCTAAAATCGTCCTCTGAATCAGGGTTTAGAGCTGCTTGATAATTTGTTTTTAAGCTATTTAAGCTATTTTTATAGCTATTAAGCTATTTATGTCTCTGTACTGATTTATTCTCCTCCTTGTTTTATGAAGCTCTCCACATCTTTGTATGCATGTTAGCTGGGAATTCTATCCACATAGAAAATAACACTGTAAAGGGTACAGGAAAGAAGAACATAGGGAAACCGTTTTTAAATATAAAAGAGACTGGCAATTTAAAATGATGCTATAAACAGAGAAGAAAATGAACAGAAACTATGATTTGATCTATTGATTTTTCAGCATCTGGGGATGTGCTGTTAATGGAATAGTAATTTTGAATGCATTTCTTCTACATGGGCACTTAAACTTCTAAAAATTTTTTTTCTTTCACTAAAAATGCACTAGATTTGGTCCAGCACCAGTGCAGGAACGGCTCAGCTGCATGGCCAGAAATAACTCCATCTATGTGGTTGCAAATATCGGCGACAAGAAGCCGTGTAACTCCAGCGATCCCAAATGCCCCAGTGACGGTCGCTACCAGTACAATACGGATGTCGTCTTTGACCCACAGGGGAAACTGGTGGCTCGTTACCACAAGGTAAGGAGGTGCTTCAGCATCAACCTCTAATTTATTTTCAGGATATTTTTCAGCTCTCTGGCACCAATTTCAGATGGTTTATACAATAATTTTACATTATTATTATGGATGATTTGATGAAAGCATCTTATGGCCAGAAGAAAAACCAAGCAAATGCTTGACCACTCAGATAAATTATTCCCAGGAGCACTGCAGTTGCAGAGTGCATGCCAGCTGCCAAACACTTGAGGGCTACATTTATGACAGTAAATGGTAAAGAAGCAGTGACAGAATTTTCCATACTCAATGAATGCTGGCTTTTCCTTGATACATTCCTAACCAAGTTAGACAGTGCTTTGCAAAGGATGTCTTGGCTTTTAGTCTTGAAGTTTAGCAGTTAATATTGGATGGGCATTGCTTATTGGAGGTAGATGGGGCACAGCAACCCCATTTTTGGGGGGAGAGGGTCAACTGAATGGATGGAAACCAGCTGTGCCAGTCAGCTCAGGTACCTCAGCTCCCAGTAATGCATTAAAGCCTATCTCAGACGCAAAAGCTGTTCATAATCTTGCCTTAGTTCCAGTTCCTAATATGCTATTTTCTTCACCTGCAGTACAATCTGTTTAGAAGTGAAACTCAGTTTAATTACCCAAAAGAGCCAGAAGCCGTCACCTTTGAGACTCCTTTTGGGAAGTTTGGCATTTTCACTTGCTTTGACATCCTTTTCTATGAGCCTGCCGTGGTCCTGGTGAGCAAGATGCAGGTGGACACCGTGCTGTTTCCGACGGCTTGGATGAATGTCCTGCCCTTTCTGACTGCAGTTGAGTTTCACTCTGCCTGGGCTATGGGCATGCGTGTTAATTTACTTTCAGCAAATACTCACAACACCAGCATGGCAATGACAGGTGAGTTTCATTCAGGAACAGGGAAATTGTTCCCAGATTCAGAAGCAGGCAGAAATGTTTTAGACATAAAGTCTAAAAGTCTCTGAGAAGTAGTGTTTCAACTGGACTAAAGATCTTTGTGATGTGGTGCTGAATGTAACAAACAACTTCAGGTAAGAAAATGTTGAATGTTCTGAAAAAGGTAAAATTAGAAAACCCATGACATTAAATTTTGATAACTTAAAAGTGAAATTGCATTTCAAAAAGAGCACAAATTTTCATTTAAATTTTCAGTCTCTCATTTAGAGGCAGCATTTTCTGTTTAAAATTCAATCAACAGTTAAATGGGGAAAAAAATGTTATAATCAGAACCTAATAATGTAAAACCAAAAGGAGGATTCCTCTTGTATACTGAATAAAAATTCTCTTTTTCTTCGTGGTTGTTGAAGAATTACAGATATTATGTTTTGCTTTGCTCTGAATATATATTTACTGCCTTTTTTTCTTGTCTTAACTGAGAAAATGATGTAGCTGCCTATGTTACTCTCCCCTGAAGCAACGTGAAAGCCACAAGGGAACATTTTTGCCTGCCCTAAATAGACTGAGCTGAGTTTAGGCTACAGCCCTGTGTTTCCTTCAGTGAAACATAACTACCCCCATGACTGCCTTCTTTGTCAAATATGCTCCTCTGAGATCTCCGATTTATTTTTAAATGAACCCAAGTTTTAACACTAGGATGGGTATTCTAGCTGTTCTGTGCTTCAAAATTCTTCCAAAACTCTCAGTAATGTATTGAATGAAAAGAATGTCACTGAGAAACGATACCAGTGAGGCGTGGGGGGCAACTGGTGGCCCTGCCAAGCCGTGCTCTGGGTGCTGGCTAACGGAGGGCTGGTGGTGTCCTCGGCAGGCAGCGGGCTGTTCACGCCAGAAGGACCTGCCGCCTACCACTACGACAGTGCCGCTGAGGAGGGACGTCTCCTGCTAGCAGAGCTGACCACTCGCCCTCATCTTTCTCCCACCTACCCTCCTGCCATCAACTGGAGTTTGTATGCCACAAGCATCAAGAAATTTCCTGAACAAAACAACACTTTCTCGGGAGCTGTCCGGAAGGATATGTTCACTTTCAGCGAACTCAGACACAAGGCTGGAAATCACACTGTTTGCCAAGGAGACCTTTGCTGTCATCTGGTCTACCAGATGTCAAAGAGGGAAGACGAAGTTTATGTCCTGGGTGCATTTGATGGGCTTCACGGTTCTCTCATAAAATACCATTGGCAGGTAATTGCTTTTTTAGAGATGAGTGTGGCTACCTGCCAACCACCCAAAAACATTTGTCCGTTACTGCATCCTGGGAACTTTTCTTGGTATTAAATCCATCGCTTGGTTGCTGAAAGCTTAGTGGTGTTTTACCTTTCTGTCTCCTCGTCCCTGCAGATCTGCACGCTGCTCAAGTGCCCAAGCACAAACCTGAGCACATGTGGGCAGCCCGTGGAGACGGCTCAGACCAAGTTTGAGATGTTCTCCCTCAGCGGCACGTTTGGCACCAGCTACGTCTTCCCCGAAGTGTTGTACAGCGGGGTGCAGCTGGCCCCCGGGGAGTTCGAGGTAATGGGACACCCCAGGGCTGTTTGTTGCAAGGTTTTCCAGGCTGTGGTGCTGGAAACTGATCTGTCAGCAAAGTCCCATCCAAGAACTGCTTTCTTTGGTTCTGCAGACTGCAACCCAAGGGGAGAGATTTAAACAGAGGGATTGAATCAATCCTTACTGATGAGAACGTATCAGTCGTGGAGCTGAAAATCTCTTCAGTGCTTTCTTTAGCAAATCTGCCTTCCCACTTCAGGTCACAAATCAATAAACCACAGCTTTCAAGGAGCTATTTTCTACAAGTTTCTGATGATGGGAATTTTAGGAGAAAAAGAGATAAAATACTCTGAGAAATTGTCCAAATGAGAAAAATTGCTTAGGAGTATCATGTGTAAGAGCAGAGATTCTATGCAATTAAGAATGTTTACAGGGATTTTTGAGGGGTTTGTAGGGTTTATTTATTTTTTTTATTTGGAGCTTCATCTTTTATTTTTGCCAAAACATGTTTTCATTCATAAACCTTAGATTATTTTTAGGTAATAGGCTAGATGAAATCATAATTGATTTGGAAGAAGTATTTAACAGCTTTCAAGAGACAATTAAGACAGTGAAAAAGACCTGAAAAATTTTAGGGGAAACAAGGGTGATTTTTTTTTTACAAGGTAGGAAATTGAAAAACATTGTTCACCCTGCATGCTTGTTTTTGAACGGGACTTCTGTAAAAATATACACATCAAAGAATGTATTGGTATGCTAAAAATATGATCATGGTCTTATTTTAAAACAATATGTTGTATTTTCTTAACAAATACGTGCTTACCTATTGTCACAGAGGCGAAAAAAGTTGTTACAGGTGTTCACCGCTGATGAACAGTGATTTCAAATTGATACGTAAAAAGTAACTAAGAAAAGCTACGTACGGCCAGTAGCCTGAAATTCTCTATTTCCATCTGAAAATTGTTTTGGAGTCCACAAAACAAAAAAATGTTTCAAATATGTCCTAGATGTGTTTATAACCTTCATTGCCCTGTCTGAGTAACTAATGAGAACCTAGCAAATTAGTTATTCCCACTCTCACCTTCTCATGAGGTGGAGAAAATAATCCTTTTTCCCAAAGATGGAGGAAGGTTTGAAGACTTCTGGCTCCAAGGAAATATGGGAAGGCTATAGTGGGGAGGCTATGGCAGTGCCAGAGAGATTTCTGTTTTCTTTCACTCTCATGACTGTTTTTAAAAGTGTTGCATCAAAATATTCATCGTCTACAGCCTATTCTTTCCGTACTATGCAGTGTTGCCACCCTGTTAGTGGACTGTTAGTGTCATTCTTTCTTTTTTCCACCAGGTGCTACGTGACGGGCGTTTGAAAAGCAAGCATGGCACATCAAAACCGCTTGTAACAGCGACGCTTTTTGGAAGGCTTTATGAGAAGGACCTGCCACATCCTCTGCGATCTTCCCCGTAAAGTATCTCCTTAGGAGTTACACAGTCACCAGAGACAGGAGGGGAATTTCCTCCTGAGCCATAGCAGCTACCCTGTATGATTCTTGTTCTGCAATACTGCACTTCTGCTCAGCAGCTGTGGCAGTTGGGCTTATCTGGGAGAAAGTGGCGTGTTCGCTGCTGTGCATGCTTTTTTAACAGTGCTTGAGCCAGTGCCATTATTTTTTAGTATGCATGCTCTGCCACATGAACCTTTTAACTAGAAATTTTGTTTTCCCCGAGATATCATACAGATTGCTAGGATTACAGTAGAAAGAAGACTGATACCAAAATGTATGAAATGGGGCTTTTCATTTTATTGCAGAATAAATTCTTTCCAAGGAAGCCTTTCTGTCCCTTTTGCCCCTTCCTGTTTTTCAGACTGTATAATCACTAAGTGTCTGTGGTTTTCATCCTTACACCACAATCAACAGGGCCTCCCTAATACTCAATGAGCCTTGGCCCCTTTCTGACCAAGGCACTGTATAATAAAAAGAAAACCAGGTTTGAAATTATCTTAGGTGCAGTCTTAGAGAAAGTGGTCCTCCACAACTCACACGAGTGCTTAGTCTGGCTGAGCTCATAACGCATGTCCATTTCTGCAGTCTCTATGATCTTGCACCTCTTTGTATGTTGCAGATGGGTGTTGAGTCCAATGCATTTCAGATCAGATTTACCATATATATAGTACTCCAACACCTTCTCCTGGGTATGTGGATAATTTCTTCAAAACTGTCAAGATATGTGAAATAGACAACCTTTTAGCACCTGAAACGCATTTCACCCTGTAGCACGAGAAATGGGCATTATTTCAAATTTCTAGCAATCATATATCAAACTCGGCAGCCCTGGGCCTGGTTTCTGTCTATCATGTTATGGTGCAAATGAGCCTCGTTCGCATCGAATATGCTTTGGAGTGGTCCCTGCCTCCGTGTTTATCCCATAGCATTTTGCATCTACTGCCATTCTTACAGCCTGCACACATTTAGCACCGAGCTGCACTAAATGCAGCACGTAAGAAACACTTTGTGGCTTCCCACCCCATGCACACCTATGTATGTTATCCAGAAGTTGTTGAAATCACATGATTTCTGGTTTTCCCTGGGCTGAAGCTTCTCAGCACTCAACTTTAGGGGCTCTTTCTGGGAATTTTTTCTTCCTGGAAACAAAACATCTGAACTTGCACTCAGTGGAGGAACTGTACCACTTGGGAGCAGTTACTCAAAACAGGCAGGGGTTCTAAGCTGTGCTTGCTGGTGCCTTGTTCAGCACCTTGCAACTGAACACAAAAATCTCTCACATATTGCTTGCTGACATTTCTGAAGTTCTGAGTATTTCCCAAGTACATGCAGAGCTGACTCTCTTGGGTTGTCAGAGCTGGACATGGGTAGCATACAATTAATATTGCTAGTTAAATATAGGATATCAGGAAAGGACTCTCATGTCTCATCCATTAGGGGTGCATAAGCCCAGGACTCTTTGAAAATTACACTAAAACCAAATTTGAAGAATGGCTGACCTGCAGTTTTTGAGATGTGCTGCAGAACTTTCCTCTCCCTGAGAGGGTTCCAAGGGTGCCACACAATGGCCCGCTGAGGAGTTTCTTAAGCCCTTTCCCATTTCTGGTGACAAAGCAAGAATTTAGACAAGCAGAGGATGAAGTTGCATGAACAGTTGCAGCAGCCTCAGAATAGCTCCATGATTTCAACACGCAAGAAAGACGACCCCCACTTTTGGGAGAGGATTCCCTGCAGAGACAGCAAAAACCAACCAGATCTTCACCTCAGTGACGGGTGGTCACAAGTGACTAGACGAAGTTCACTTTAAGGAAATGTGAGGTTTTGTAATAAAAGGAAATTTCAAATTATGCAAATTACACAAACATTCAGAATAGAGAAGCAGAGAGGAAATGAATGCCTGATTCAACAAATTGCATTTATCCTTAACAGTAGTATTTACTGACTCTGGGACAGATGTGCTTGGGTAGAAAAGTTAAATTAATTTATAAGTAATTCATGTCAATGACCCCACCTGAAAAGCTCCTGCAGATGGTATCTTAATGAGCCCCATCCTTCTCTGAGCTGGAAAAGCGTGCTCTTCGTACATTGATATTTCTTCCTTATACCTTGATGCTGGCCAAAGCAAACAAGACCCATCTGTCCACAGTGTTTCTGACCACACAGAAAGAAAAACAAGTTCTTAATAGATTTTATTGATGCAAGACTTCAGATGTAGGTAGAAAAATACTCCATTTAAACAAATATGATCCAAACCTTGCAGCTAAGTTAAGTAAAACTGGTAACAATTTTGGGGAAACTTTTGAGTAAAATCTAATGTAGTTTATTTTACATATTGAATTAAAGTATGGAGGCCTTGACAGAAAATAGCAAAACAAAACCTTAATAATCTGGGGTTTTTAAAAAGAGAAGGACTCTTCAGCCATGTCCTTGCACATATATTTAAGTCATTATGACCTCAAGTTATGCATTAAATAATGTGGTACGGTGAGGTACAATCAGAGATTGTACAACTTTTAGACCAAGTAATTCAAAGCTAAATGTTTATGAACAACTCATGTTAGCGTGGGTGAATTACTGACAGTACGGGATGCTATTCCTAGGTACACTGAATCAGTGCGGGTACAGTGAGTGATAGACAGAATGACAACGACTTGAGTTTGAATTGCAGGATTTCTAATTAACCAACAATTGAATTATGACCCCACTTCATCCAGACAGTGTTTGCAATGCCACTGTCCACCATCAGGGCAGCAAAGTTGAAAAACAGAAATAACTTGCATAGCTCAATAAAGACAGCAGCAGTTATTATAAGGCTTACCACAGCTACTACAGGAACACTTTTCCGTGGCTTGTGATGGACCATGAGATGTCATGGAGCCCAACAGAGAAGCAACTGTAGTACAACTTCTAACAATTAACCTTTTTACCTGTAGACAAACAACCCTTCCTACTGAAGCCACAGATGAGCATGACAACATTACCAAGTGGTGTCTGTCCGTGAATGAGACACAGCTGATTGGTGAAACACAAACTTTGCATACTGACAACACTATGTTATTTCCTCTTTCAGTCTGGAAAAAAAAAAGAATTAGCAGCTGTGAAAGTATTAAAATATTTCTCGTAGCCACTCATTACTATAAAGTTGAAAGGGAAATAATCCATTGTCAGTTCAGGTATTCTAATGGCAGCAGGGAATTTCTACTACAAATATGTACGATATAGGAAATGCGTTGTAACTGCTTGATTTTAACTTTGTCTATCCATCTTCATTTGCTGCTTCTAATGTTAAAGTTAATTTTGGTGAACTTATAGTCTGGGAGCTGTGATAGTGTCAGGATGCAAGAGCAGCAAGGAGTATGCAAAGCAGGGATAGATTTTAATGTCAAACATATAGTCAATCTTCAGGAAATTCCTTTTCAGGAAAAAGAGAGAATAAATATTTGCATACAGTTGGTTTCCCAGCTTATGTACTACAAAACATCATAACATAAAACTAAAAAAAATAATTTGAATACCTTCAAGATAGTCTTCATGATCAAATGATGACTTTTGTAACAGCAATTTTGAACATTTACTTCTAAATGAGTGTCAGGAGTATGAGACACACTTGAACTTATCAAAGTCAAATACATGAAAACATTAGGGTCAGTTTTCATAAGACAGTTATTTTTCTATTCTGAAATTACCCTCGCTGTGTTTTCCAGCCATCTGAGATTGGATTTCATACACTGAAAAAGGACAATTCAGTTCTAGTTTTGGGTTTCTCTAAGGCAAATGGTTTTTTTTTTGGGGGGGGGGGGGGGGTTCAGGCAAGATTTTCTTGTCAAACTTATGGATGGGTTTGGAAAAATCTAAACTTTATTCTGCAACATTTATGAAATTCTTAGACAAAATATGATACAGACAGACAGTTTCTATTAAGCTGAACAAAGAAAGTACAGTGAAATCTAGGCCTATACCATTGCCATGTTACTTACCGACTCTTTAGGATACACTCTCCCATGCTTTTAGAGACCTTTCCAAGTTTTCCATATAGCATTTATTCCTGTGTTGGCTAAGTGCTGCTATATAATACCTAAAGCTCTCCCTTTCTTTCATTTTCTCTCCACTAGGAGGCAGAAATCTTGACTTAATGCCCTTTCACTGAGAACCAATAAAGGCAAATGGAAGTAGGTGAGTTTGCTATACTACCACTAAAATCAGTGGTGGTTACATCAGTTTGCATCTACTGATTGTGTATCTGCAGGAACAGAGCTGTTCTACATTTAGCTTTGAACTCAGTCATAATCTGTGCTTTTTTTCAGTCTCACACCACTTGACTGGGTTTAGCTGTAGTTGGAAGTCAACAACTCTGCCCCAAAGAGTTCAGAGATAGTGACAGATATAGCTCCCATCCTGACAAAAGTTAGGTGCATCAATCCTGTAAAATTCCCAATACCTTAGTTTGTCACCCAGCTGACAAAATGTACAAAAATTGATCCAAAAATGTACAAATCTTTATTTTCTTCGTATCTCCTTCCTGGTTAGTAGTTGTCTTCTCCAATTTTCTCACAGATGTTCTTATGCCAAGTTGGCTGCAATAGCTTCCGTAAACAGATGGTGAAAACACATTGTAATTCATTCATGGGAATATGTTTTTAAAAAGAAGAATTATTCTTGCCTAAGAAGAAATCAAATATATCTGACACTGAGATACAGGAAGGAAGAGCAAACTGGAAACATGGCCATTAATAGATAATGAGATACTTCCTGGTGGCTAGGCTGAAAGACAGAAAGCTTTTGGCAGGTGTGGGTAAAAAAATATGTGTGGTCTTTTCATAACTGATGTCAATTAGCCATACCTCAATAGTATCAGATGGCTTTATGTATAAGGATTGCTTATATATAAAAGCTTAAGTTCAATCAATCATCATTACCTAGCAACAAGCTTAAACATTTATTTTGTTGAAGAGTTTCTGAGACTATCTTTAATGTTACACTAGGCCTTTTAGTTGTTTATTCATCTTAACATTAACCTCTGCTCGCAGGAATTCTTCCAAATTCAGCATTAGACTAATCAAAAACAGGAACCTCTTGTACCTGAGGGATGTATAACACTTAATGTAACCACTCCTGTATTTTGCCAAAGGAGTCTTACAATGCCAGTTGTTTTCTGCTGAGCCTTTTCTTACGGATGATTGTCCCTTCTGTCACCAAGGATGTGACCTGTATTCCTCCCTGATTTGTCGAGGGTCATCATTAGATCTTGATGATTTACAAACATTTGCAAGTGGAAGGGAGAAGTGGTAACAATTGCAGATAAGAACAAAATGGACTACAGGGGGTAAGAAAAGGAGGGAGGAGAAGAAAGAGATGCTTTCTCTTCACCAGTCCTCACCTGCATGAATAAAAAGTTATGCAAGCTGGTAGAGGGACATTTAAACAGCTGAACCTCCTGTTGCCATCTGTTCCCTCTCACTGTTGTGGGTATTGGACAGGAGCTAGCTAGCCAGTGAGAAGTTGATAGCAAGTCATAAATCAAATTCAAATTGACTTCAGTGCACCCTTATCTCTTCTTCAGTGACCCGATATTCAATTGATATACAGCAGCTACTGACAAGACAAATGAAGATTTTCTGGTGAAAAAAAATGGTCTGCTCAGGCGTATCTTCCTGATACTGAGCAACGGAGGGTCAGCCATAAAGTGTACAGCCTCTGACACTGGTAATTTCTGCACTAATTGTGTTGCTGTTTCTGCAGTGCCATGATACCACTGATGTTCATGCATAACATCACTGCTTCCTGCAGCAGGAAACAACTGCAGAAGCAAAAGATGGCCCTGGCAATTTGCCCCCTCAAAAATGGCCCACAGTGCGGTAGCACTGGCATCTGCAGCCTGTGGGGCTTGCAAATGGACTATTAGAAATTGTCAGATTCAATATTTCCGGGAAAATAGTACGTGTCTACTGTAGTCAAATCCAGCATTTGTGAAAGGAACAGAGAACAGTCCATGAGAATGGAGGCTACAGGACATTGTTTATTAAAATATAAGTCTTTATTAGCAATTTTAGCTCTCAGTGGCCTCCAGTAGAGTAGTCACACTTACAGACCAGAATGTGACATATCAAGACTTTCATTTCACCAGGAGTTATCTTTCTTGTTCAGCCTTATGTCCCCCTTGTGCCTCCTTGCCAGTGCCATACTTTCCTAACTCCCAAGCTTATCCTAGTCTCAAATACCCAGGGGAGAAGTTGCAGCCTGAGCCCCACAGGTCCCACTACGGGCTCAGAGAAACCTCTGGGGAGCAGGAGCTGAAAGGCTTGGGTCTTTACCAACGGAGAGCCCACAAACTGACACAGACAAATCTCTTCTCTGGGATTACTTTTTTCTGGAAGGATGCTCCTGCTTGGGCTCCACAGCAATACTAAAACTACTGCTTGAAGATGATGGATGCTGTCAATGAGCTGCAGGTATAGTTATCTGGTATGGTAAAAGTATATAAATAGGAAAGCAACAGCTCTTAAGTCCCTGCTACAAAGCATATCATATAAACACCTGAGCGTCATAAATAAATGGCTAGCAAAATTTTTCATTAGAAGGAAACAATATTTTTTAGTCAGTCTTGTTCTCAGACACTGTCAAAGTATTGTGCTTAGAGTTTTCAGAAAATATCCGAATCAAATTTTTAAAGATAATGGAAAGTGTTAAAGTTTGTCAAGGTTACACAAAACTAAAAGGAGGAAGTGAAATATCAGGCAATCTTAAAAACAGTTCGGTGCTATTAGCTCCATCTCTACCTTGACCATAATAAACATTTCCTTCCATTTGCATGCTTCTTTTCATGAAAGAAGCCTGGCTTTAGCTTACTTCAAATTGATTCATCTTTGCATATGCTAGTGGCTTGCGTCAGAATAGATTTATTACATGCTTATCTTTTCTGGATATTTAAGATTTATGTCATCCTGTTGATGAGATTTTCCCAGCAGGCTGTAAGCAAGTCAGACCAAGCACGCAGCCACTTAGTTGGGAAAACTGGCGTGGGATAAGTCAGTACCGTGCTGTGTCCGCAGCCTGCGCCGGTTCGTGATGAGGGAATGACTCGTGTGCCATACCACCTCCGAGTCATGCAGTCCGGAATACGGTGAGCTGCTAATATGCTAGTCTGGGATATTATTTTCTTTCAAAGATGAATCTCCTATGGTTAGCACTGAAGATAATAGTTGTTATTCTGCACAGTTCTTTCTGCAGTGAACAGCAATAGCATCATCAGCAGTAAGTATGATTTAAAGTATGATTTTAAAAGACATTCATTCCCAATAGCTGAAAGAGAAACATAGCTAGGGAGCAAAACTCTTTTCACACACAGCTATGAATTCAGAGTAAGGCTCTTTCCTTTCTGTGAAATTATTAGATGGCCGTAAGGATGCAGAATGGGATCATACCTTTTTACTGCTCTGTGCTTCCCTTCTCTGTGTTTGCCTTCTTTTTGGAGGTGTTGATCAGATGCCAGCAAATATCAACAAAGCAGTTACAGTCCTAAATTAATTCCTGTTGGATTGGTGGGTGCAGAGAAGCACTGGAAAGACACAAGGGACCTGCCCTGCTGTGCCTGTGCCTCTGCTCTGTGCAGCAGCCGCAAGGATTCACTGACCCTGCCAGAGCGAGAGGCAAGGGGCTGCTGCTGCCCTTAGGAGCCCTGAGAGAAGCTTTTGCTACTGAGTGAAGGCAATGGACCACGTTATGGCACTACTCAGCAAGGCTACCAAATAGGTAGACTCTCCCCACCCTGTGCAGAGAGAGTTTCTTGGCTTTGGATGGATGTGTTTTGCTTTGCTGTTAAAACATTATTTTCTTGGAATCTCTTACTCCTCTGTGCATTTCAGAGATTTACATTTGCCCTGGAGTTTGGATTTATATGTGCTTATCCTAAGCACTATACTTGTAGAAAGAGCACAAACATTGCACTACTCTGTATAAACAGCTGGTTTTACTTGGCAAGGAAAAGAGATGTTTTCCACTGAAAACTAGGAATAGAAACCATGGGAAAAGATCTAGAGCTCAATCATCTCATCTATTCTCTAAATTCCTCCAGTAAAAATCTGGGCTAATTTCAGACTGTCTTCAGTGGAATTGCACCAGGTTTGCAGAAATAGCATTCAGATTAGTAGTTGCCAGATCTTCTTGTTTAACCCTTATAAAGGAATAATTATTTTGTACTAATAGCTTATTGGGAATTTGGGCATTTCCCTCTAGATTTCAAACATATGAATGGAACCTTAAGAAGATAATTTTTTTATAATATTGTGTTGGGTTTTTTTTTTTTCCCTGAGAATTGCATAAATGGTGAGTGAAGTTACACACTTTCAAAATTCCTCTCCAGCCATAGGGTCACCATGCAGCCTCCAGTATTTATAAATCCATGGTTTCCCTCACAGAGAAGAGGTTTTTAAAATGAACTCTGTGAAAATGAGAAACTTTTAGCTGAATGACCAAACTGTACCCACAGATATGCAAGCTAAAAGAACCATAGTAGAAATCAGTGCTGTCCTGACATTTTTTTCATGGTAACAGTTCTCATTCTCAAGTCCTTTACTGTTCCTTCCCATTTCCAGTGTCCCTTCCACAGTCCCGTGTAAGAAGGACACGATAACTTTTCAACACATTTTTCAAATAGGTTTGATGTCTGATGAAAGTGCTATTTCCATTTCCTTCTGTGCTGTTTTCCATTTTATCTACTTTATGTTTTAAAGACAAACAAAGCGAGTAGATGACCCAAAGTATTCTAGACATTGTGACAGCTCTCTTAGTTTTCCAAAACCTGAAAACTACTTATTGCAGAAACATAAATTTTTTCAGGAAAAAAAAAGCCACAGCGCAGTTTTGTAGAAAAGTTTTTACTTTGAATTTTGATGTATAACTGCTTTACTATACTACAGACTCAAAAGACTGTTAAACACTGACAATTTGTAAGTGCTTTGAATTCTCACAAAAACAGTTTGACATATTTCTCTTTGATATTTTAAGTAGCAAGTCTGAGAATATTTTCGTGATCCATGTCAGCATTAAGGCACCAGAAAATGCCTGTTTGAAGCGTCTGCAACAAGAGAGTGAAAGTTTGTTACCAAAGTGTTCCTTCTTGCTCTAAATTAGTTGACAATTTGGCCTGCTTAATTACTTAATTATCTTGATATCTCAAAACCTCCTGCTTTACTTTCATTTCAGCCAACACATCATTAAATACCACCCTCCCCGTGCTCACAGCTTCCCTTAGATCTGTGGTTCACTCCTTTCCCATGTATGTGGGTCTTGCAGTACAATTTTACTGCAAGCCAGAGGGAAACAGTTCCTGACCAGATGCACAGCCTGGGCACAAGAGGAGGGAAAGCAAAGCCCACAGTCCATAGCTGGCTGCTGTCTCCCCCTCTGCAGCAGGGCAGACCTGCTCAGGGCAGGGAAAGGCTCCCTTGCCCCAGCGGTTCCCCCAGAGGTTCGCAGGTTGCTGCCAGAGAGCTGCCTCTGGAACAAACGCTTGAAGAAAGGATGCCATTCCAGATCACCCCCTTGAGTTTTGGCCCTGTGTTACTTGAGGGAGAGAGCATGGAGCGTGATGGGAGAGCAGTGTGTGCATGCATGGATGGCCTTGGACTGAGTGCCCATAATGAGCTGGCTGCCAGACTTCTTTATATCAGTGAGTTGTACAGAGTAAGGTAACATGGGTTTGTTCCCCTAAATTTTACCTTCCTGTAAAATATGTATGTGTCATGACAGTAATTACCAAGGCCTAAACCTTCACTCCTCAAAGACAAGTGCCTGGCTCTGCGGAAGCACACAGCATTTCAGAAGGGTGAAGGCCTCTTTCGCAGACAAGTATTTGGGTATCTAATATGTCTTGTTCACTTTTCCCCAACTCTGAAGAATCGGACCTGACCCTCTCCTCAACATGTCCTCTTGATACTCTCCAGTGGTTTCTCACTCAGCCTGATCATTGTTTCTGCATATTTTTTAGTTGTCAAACTCTCTTGCTATAGCAAGGAGAACCTTGTAGTGCAATACCCCAGTCTGTCTATGAGGGCAGCCTCAAGAAAAATAAAAGAACTGAGTTGTTTGTATTCATTTTGATTTTTGCACATAACATAATAAAGTAGCTAACCCAGGTCATCAGAACAGTTTGCAAGAAGTGGTATCTTGACCCACCTTGTTGCATATGCCCCTGAGGCACCCAGCTTAACTGGGCTTTAGCTGATGGTCACAACAACAGTGTTTTACATTCAGCAGTATCACTGTTTTAAAAGGCTGCATGGTCTTTTGTGGAGCAAAAAATTGATCCTCCTCATCTGTAACTCTGGTACAGCCAATAATAGGTGTTTACTTAAAACACTTTTCCAGTAGCTATATCTTGCAAATAGTTGTTAATTGGTGAGGCTGTTAGATTAAACCTGCTTGTTCAGTTATCATAACTAGGCTAGTAAATACACATTGTGTCACTCTGTTCACAATATACCTTTCTAAGGAAATAGTACATGCTCCTGTAACCAAGCTATACTTAGGTATTTTGCTATATTTTGAAAGCTTATGGGAGTCAGACTAAATGGTGTCTTTTGTTCTTTGCTTAGATAATACTGGGCCGCTCACAATATGACCGTAACATTTAATCAAACAAGTAACCATACTTCAAATGAATTCAATTTACCTATAAATAAGGCCCATTCAACAAGTATGAGTGCTACAGCTATGGTTTGTTCTCTATGTGAGTGATAAAACAAACAGTGTGAGCTAATACTCACATCAACAGGTGCTAATCAAACAGCCAAGAACGCTGTTCAGCACACCAACATCCCCCAGCAGTACGTGGGGGTTTCTGGAGGCTGTTCCAGCTGTGGATTAAAAACCTGTTCTCTCAAAATTCGAGTTACCCAGGACTGTAATGGTGGTGAAGAGGTTCAGCTGCTTTTTGAGATGGTCTTTAAAAGGAAGAAGTGCCACTCAACCAGCCGAAAACAAATGAGTGTCAAGAGCAGACTTCTACTCAGCATGAAGGGACAAAGGTAGGAGAACAGGCTTTTAAGAGTATGCTTCTTCATATTTCCATTCTATTACATTTTAACCTTTGTAATTATTTATGGAAGGGAAGCGTTCTGCTTTCTTCTTGAAAACTTCTTCAGAGTTCAGCTCACTTGGACAGTTTGCTACATGTACTTTGATACATTTAGTTTCCATGTAATGCAATGCCATACACTTGACCTCAGTTTGCTCCAGTCTTTGGTTGGAGTTTCTACTTTCTTTTATTACAAAAAAAAAATTTAAAAATTTTCCTGATTTCTTTGTTTTAAGAAAACCTGTTTTCAGGGGAGATCATATTTCTTTAGGCTAAACAGTTTATCTATCAGAAAACAACAGAGAAGTTATTAATCTTTTAAATCTTAAGGAAAACTAGAGATAGCATGTTAATTCTTTTTGATTGGCTTCATAGACTGTTTTACCACAATTGTTTAATTTATTTATACTTTTATACAGAACAAATGAAGTTCAAAATCTATGTGACACATTTATAACCTGAATGGGCTTAAAACCTTTATAATGATGCCCAGTATACACAATTAAATTGGTGTTTAATTCTTTATACTGTGAAAATTGAAAATTTGAGTTAAATACTCATCTGGCTGTGCTTTCTCTGCCTTAGGTGTAAATGTGCTGAAAGAAGGAATGACAGGCAGGAAAAGAAACATGAAGAGACTGACAAAAATGGAAGTAAAAGATATATGAAGCGATAATTAAAATGAGGTGAAAAAGAGCAGAGATGGTGTTAAATATTAGTAGGCAGAAAAAAAAAGGGGAAGCAAAAAGCACCCCAAACAGTACATAAATAGACTCCATATCTCCCTTACTGCTGAGAGTGTCTTTGCTGATGGTTTGTCCCTGGCACTCAGGTGCCACTGCCTGGCCCTACTTGCAAAATCCCTCTGTATAACACAGGGTGTTGGTTGTAGCAGTCAGGGTTTTGCAAGCTGCAGTTTATTGTCTATGTGCGCTTAGCTTCCAGTGCCATGGCATGTTTGTAATAGCATTTGGTTTAATATGGGAAAGAAATTATTTCTTTTTATTGTGTTCTATCCAGAATAACCAGAGGCAACTAAATCCCAAAGCAAATGGCTTAAATAAGTACTGACTGAATTGCCATGTCAGTATTTTTCTGACAACCATTTTATACCATAATGATAGTGCTACTGAATAACCTATGCAAATGATCTTTATTTTTCACGGTAACACTATCTTTCTGTTATTTAAAGGAAAAACTGATTTTTCAAAAATAAATATTTCTTGCCATTGCTTGCTTTCATTAAAAGTTTTCATTAAAAAGAGCAACTTGCAAAAGGGACATGCTACTTCCTACACAAGAGCACAGTGATATTTGTGTCATTAGGTGCCATCTAAACCTATGTTCTGAAAATGTTTCTCTCCATGTTTGTGCCTTAGCTAAAAAGAGATTAATATAATCAGTACTCATAGCAATGCTAAACTACTAGCACTGAAAACACCTAGAGCTCCACAGAAAAAAATATTTGCTTATACAGCAGATAATGTTTCAGATTAGTCACATTCTTCCATTTTATTTTGTCAGCAAAAGGGCAGAATTTTTTTTTCCTCTTGTATCTTTTCCTTACATCTCTATTTGCAGCTAGAGCCTGCAAGGATTTTCCAGTAAAACTGGAACTGTTCAGTCATCACTATCAGGACAGGGCTGGAGGAGAGGTCAAGCATGGACTCCTCAGCTTTAGCCTTCTGTTTCAGACTTGTAGGTTTTAGACTTATGTATCAAAAAAAAAAGTTGAGGGAGCTTCAGAAATTAAAATTACTGGTTTTCAAGAGCAAAGTGAGAGATACAGGATTCCAGCTAATATTGATGAAGAAGACCAGGACTGGAAGCAGAAACAGAAAATATTGAAAAGGGCTTCTCATCTGCCCACTGGACAAGGCATTGCCCAGTGCAGGCCTCTAAGAGTCACTGCTGTCCTGGTGTGACGACACCTCACTATGTAGATTATTTCCTCAAAGGACATTCCCATTTCTAGGGAAGTCGGATGATAAAAGTGTTATTCTGCTAAATGTAATTACAAAATTGTTTCATCCTTCGTAAATAATGAAATGTGAATTTCCTACACATCCAACTAAATGAAGGTATTTATAGTACCATTTTATTTTCCTCTCTGCAGCTCTTCCCATCTAGAAAATGGAAAACCAGTCATAAATGTACCTCAGAATTAGGAAAAACAGTACCTGTGTCGCATACCTATGTGGATTTGAGACTCCAGTAAGGATGCAATTATGCTGTGAATCCGTAAACGGCTCTTGCATAAGGAGCAGCTGGTCAAACAGTGTCCGTATTTCCATGTACATCTTCATGGTTTGCATTATTCTGGCCACAGTGGTTGGAAATTTGGCAGTTATCATCTCAATATCACATTTCAAGAAGCTCCACACACCTACGAATTTCCTGATACTTTCAATGGCTACTGTAGACTTCCTGCTGGGATTCTTCATCATGCCTTGCAGTATGGTGCGCTCTGTTGAGCACTGCTGGTATTTTGGGGAGTTCTTCTGCAAGATCCACACAAGCACAGACATTATGCTGAGCACAGCTTCTATCTTCCATCTTTCCTTCATATCCATCGATCGTTACTACGCTGTGTGCGACCCTTTAAGATACAAATCAAAGATAAATACTTTCGTCATCATGGTCATGGTGTTCATAAGCTGGATGATCCCTGCTGCTTTTGCTTTTGGGATGATCTTTTTAGACCTAAACTTGAGAGGGGCAGAAAAGATTTATAATCATGTCCATTGTGCAGGAGGATGCTTTCTCATTTTTAGTGAAACTTCAGGTATTGTGGCCTCTGTAGTGTCTTTTTACATCCCTGGATTTGTTATGCTGTATATCTATAGGAAAATATACTCTGTAGCCAAGAAGCAGGCAAGGTCCATCGATGCAATTAGCAAAAAAAAGATGCAATTTGAAATGAAGCACCACATTTCATTCTGCAGAGAAAGGAAAGCTGCTAAGACGTTAGGCATAATAATGGGAGTGTTTCTCATCTGCTGGACTCCATTCTTCTTCTTTACAGCTACCAATCCATTTATGAATTATGTGATACCTCCTGTCCTCATTGATACTTTAGTTTGGTTTGGCTATCTAAATTCTACACTTAACCCAATTGTTTATGCATTTTTTTACATGTGGTTTCGCAGGGCATTGAAGATTATTCTGTTTGGAAAAGTTTTTCAACAGGACTTTTCCAGGACTCATTTGTTTTCAGACTAACATGCTTTAAATGGTCGGGTTAATGGCTCTGAACTTTTGCCTGGAGGCTGAACTCCCAGATATAAGAGCTGTGAAGGAAGGAAACACCTATTTGTTTACCTATTTACTAAACGTAGTTCAAGCAAATAAGCAACCATTGTGCTTTACGTATCCTTTCATTCCAGATTGGGTTTTGCATGTGGTGTTTTGATTATATCTATTTATTTGCAGTGCACAGAAGAGCAAGACTTCCATTTAAAAAACTTACAGTAGTTTATATCCCTGATCTTCATAATTAAAAAACTATTCTGACACAACAGATTAATTTCTTGAACAACGCATGTTTATATTACAATATTTGTGTTCATTTCTGTTCTCCTCTAGAAAGAGCAGAAAAACCTTTTCCTTTGAATTTCTTGGCATCTTTGACTAATAACCCAAAGCTCTCTAAGTTTTGTCCTTCCCCTTCCAAATGTGTGCAGAGCTCAAAACAGGCCAATAACCAGCCATATGAGCACACTCCATGGAGGGAAGGTGAGGCAGAGAAAAGTTGTGCTGCTCTTTCTGTTTCCATTTCAACTAGTACTTGTCACTTACGAGTTTGTCACTTAAAGGCTTTGCTGCTTGATGAGATCAAAAGCATGTTTAAAAAGATCAAAGATAAGAAAATATATGAAGTGAAAAGCAATTGCAAAAAAGCTGCATTGCACCTGAGAATGCCAGAAAATTATGTCTATGTAATGAATGTTTAGATGTAAAACATTATTTGCTACTTTGCATCTCAGAGAACGTTTTGTTTAAGCTTGGACATATTGTTATTTTGTCTCATGGCAATGCTGTGACAGCTTTCGAGGAAAGCATATAGAGAATTGTGAAGAAATCCTGTGGTTGAACTCAGCTGTTTTAGGAAGGAACAGTACTGGGAGTGGGCAGGAAATGATTAGTATCTCAGAAGAGACCATGCAAATAAATTGATGACTCTGTACTGAAGTAAGAGCTGTACTCAGCAGTATGTCCTCCATTCGTGTTGCTTGTAAAAGTGCATCATATGTGTATCTTGTCTTTGTTTTCTGTACTTTGTAGAGCACTGAAGCACACTATGCCGAAAAGCTTAAAAGTTGAACGATGGTACGTTTCAGCAGGGCGAAGTATCAGGATCTGAGATTGTCTCTTTTACTGTTTCACTGCCATCTTGTAAAGTTTGCACTTCTAAAAATGACATGAAAAGGAACAATGAGACAAAGGTTTGCACTTCTAAAAATGACATGAAAAGGAACAATGAGACAAACACCACATCAGCACTTCTGCTGTGGATCCTCGCTAATGACAATATGACTAATATTTAATCTCACAAAAATAAAGCAAGATAAAATTTTTAAAAATCTCTTTCTGATACATAATGGGTAATTCTTTTCTTCCTCAATCTCCAGTGAGTCTGGCCCTGATTAGTTAATATTCTCATGCTCAGTGTTACTTTCTGAAATAAAGTGCGTGATCACTTAGACACTTTGATCTCACTTGAAGCAACAATTACAGAAGTGCTGCCAGGTGATACCTCCTTTCTTCTAGTTGTATTTTAGATTGAAGGAAAGATAGATCCTCTATGACAAATGGTGCCCATCCAAGGCATTTTAAAGTATATTTAGTAAGGTCAGCACATATCAACGTAGCCCTTCAGGAAGTCAATGAAGTTGTTTCTTTTCACTCCTTCTTTATTTCCCTGTCTATCTCCCTGAAAATCTGGAAAAATTACTGTGTTTCCAGACAATTCCAGCTCTACCAGAATTTACAGTTGGTAATTTTCTTTTCATAGCTTGTTCTGGCATCTCTTAGGCATTGTTTTTTGGTTGCAGGAGGAGTTTGTAAATGAGTAGGATCCCAACTTGCTTGCACGACAGACTGTACTTCAAATAGAGCATGTCCCTGCAGACAGTGCCTAGACCCTACTGCAAAGCTAATTCTTATAAACCCATGGAAACCAGAGCCACACTCCTGAAGTGAGAAAAACTGTGAATAAAGACATTCTAATAGGTAGAGCAAAAGCCATGCATGTAAATAAAGCAAATAAAAGAATTCATCACTACTTCCCATCTGCAAAACAGATGTTCAGCTATTTCGAGGAAAGCAGGGCTCCACCATGTGTAATGGTTACTTGGGAAAACGAACACTGTAACTCCAAACACCCCAGTTCCTCCTTCTTCCCCCAAGGTTTTTATTGCTGAGCACAACATCATATGGTGTGGAGTATCTCTCTGGTCAGCTGGGGTCAGATGTCACCTCCCAAACTCTTGCGCACCCCCAGGCTACTCAAAGAGAAGGCCTTAATACTGTGTACGCACTGCTCAGTCTTAGCTTAAATGGGGGTTGTGTGTGTGTTATCAACATTGTTTTCATCACAAATCCAAAATATAACACCACACAAACTACTATAAAGAAAATTAACCCTATCCAAGCCAAAACCAGTAGATAGGGCATGCAAACATTGTGGCTGCACAAGACCACCATAATCTATTTAGTGTAAATAGAAATAGAAAAAAAATTTTCAGTGTACAGATCAGCAACTCTCTGGACAAACCAGTCTAGCCAAGGTGTCACCGATATTTATTCTCTGCAGAATTAAAAAGGAGTTTCCACACACAGATTGCTGGTGACCTTCACCTACACCCAGAAGGCCACCCTCCTTGTTCTTAATAAACTAAAATATAAGCCAGCTTTGTGCATGGCCCAAATCAGAAAGTTTCAGAAATAACTTTTTCGTCTGGTGTCCTATTACCTAAAGGTGGCACTTTCCCAAAGAACGTCCTTGCCTTCTACTTACAGAGAGCCTTCTCTAGCACAGCAACTGTAACAAAGTCCCAGGTTACTTTCTCTCATCAGCTCTAATCACAGACAGCACAAAGCTATTTCTCAGTGTGAGGGTGATGTGCAAATGAGGGGTGTTAATGAGGCCACAGGGACTCTATTTGAACCCAAGACATGGATAAATCAGGAAAGCATAAGAAAAATACCTCATGCTGTTGTCCAGTCAGATTATGAGTTAGGTCTGGTGGAGCAGATTACACCTTACTGCAAGCTCAAAGTATCATAATGCAAATGAAGTGCAAAGGGTATTGTCAAATTCCTTATCAACACATTTAATTAGTGACCTTGTTAAACACTTCCCAGATGGCTACATTTTGCAAAACAAATTATTCCCCTGTGGGTGATTTCAGATGTTTTAACTTCCCCGAAAACTTGTGCAAAGCAATTACTCCAGCATGATGAAAGGCTCTGTTTCACCAGTAAACTTATGTCTGTTCCTTTTGTCACCAGTGAGGACCATTTGCAATGTCACCTTCTTCCCACGCTTTGTACAAAACTGACAGCAAGTTTCAGAGTCCTGAACTGCTGCCTGTATCCTGCCTTAGTACTTCATGTTTTGATGTAGCACCTTATGCATGGTGCCACCTGTGTCCAAATCTCATAGTCTCTCAGATACCAGAGGCAGGAGGATGGGAAAAGAGGAGGACGACCAACTGTCCAAGCAGGACCCTTCTGGAAACCTCACAAAGGAAAGCGTCACTCCAAAAATGGAGTATTTTAAACTCCTAGATAAAAAAATACATTAGTGAACTGTTCAAACAGAAAAACTGAGCTGCCAAAATATGTAAATATTGCAAAGTATATGGCTTTTCTTAAATCATTAACCCATCTAGGCAGTGCACATGCACACTGTGCGCTCTCTGTCCTGTACGGTGCATTAATATCCATTCAGCAAAGGAGAAAATACTGGATGCAGTCAAACATAAGACAGTGTTCTACAAAATTCTTCTACTTCTGGAGATTTTCTGGTCATCTGCATTATCCACAATGCTACTTCCACAGACTGCACTTAAAGACTTAATTCAGAAAAAGACTGTGTCTACCTGTAAGCACTTTTTGACTAATCTCTTTTCATTAGATATAGACTAAAGTTTATTAACTCCTATGGTGAAATAACTGGCGTGGTAGACAAAGGAAGAGCAGTTGTTATTACATACGTAGTCTTCAGGAGGGCTCTCAACACTTTCTCTGATGAGATTTTCACAAAGAAGGTAATGAAGTATGGGCTGGATGAGAAGACAGTGAAGTGGATTGAAAACTGGCCAAGCCCAGAAGGTGCTGATCATTGGCATGAAGTCTGATTGAAGGCCAGCAACTGATGTCGTACCCTAAGGGTTAGTGCTAGGTCCAATCCTGTTAAACATCTTCATTAATGATCTGGATGATGGGGCAGAACGTAGCCTTTCAACTTCAACAATTCTGTGAGTCTACGAAATTCAATTCCCATAATATTCAGTGAGTCTTGCATAATGTTATATGGCCTTGCATAACCAGGTACATTTAATTTCCTACTTTGTAGGTTTTCTAATAAGATCTTTTCACCTTCGTGCTGCCACTTTAAATCCAACTAGCTGCATGGGTAATTGAAAATGTTTCTATGAAATGATTATGTAACAGCCTTTGTAAAACAAATTAATTTCTTGAGACACTGGATCCACAAGTAACTTAGACAATGGGACCTCCACAACCAGCTCCTGGATGTCTCAACTTCGTATTTCCCAGAGGTATAGGAAAAGTCAATTTCCTTAAACACTGGGTGCTCACAGCGCACAGACTAAAAGCTATCTGTCCGTTAGAGAGGGATCACTGAAAATAGAGTGCATCCTATACCCTTTAAACTTCCTCAGTTACCAACATGAGAAAACAAATCTTTGAGAAAACTTGAGCTTGTCTTTTTTTATTGTTGCTTTACTGAAGGTAGTCCAGACGAATAAAAGCAGTTAGTAAAAAGTAATCAAATAGTTCTCTTCAATCAGTATTTAAGCCCACCATGGAAATAATGAGGCACAACACGACTTGTGTCTACCTTAAGTCACCAAAAGAGCTCCCCTATGCATGAGGGTAAACGAATTAATAGAGCAAACAAAAATAATGGTGTTGGGAATACAGACACTTGGCTTTCTTTATCTCCTGTTGGTGTAAACCCCTAAATTGCATCCATGTGTTTCGCTCAAAGCCTACTGTAAATCTACTGAATTAAATGTAATGTCATAAAAGGAAAATAAATCCCCATCTTTCATTAATCTGAGCCAGGTTACGGAGGGGATCCGGCTGTTACCCACATTGCAGTTTTGCAGAACAATAGCAAAACAGAAAAATGTCTACTTAAAGAATTTATTTATGGTACTATTAAGAGATGCAGGGAGGATTAGCCTATAAAACTGGCTGCCCATAGCTGTTTTTAATCTTTTGATGCACAATTTCTACATTTTCTTCATTCCAGGGTGATACCTATTGGAAACAAAGATCAGTGGTCTGAGCTGCCTCCCATGTTCCCTTTAAGTGGTTAAACTGCTGTGGAGAAGAGTATTTCTTTCTGCTTCTGTTTCTAAATTTGTTCTTTGTCCAAAACAAGTTATCAGGAAAAGAGGTGGAATAAATGGGTCCAGTTTTCCCCAGAAAAATGAAAGGAATTTTTTGCCCCTTGAAACTATTCACTAGTGTATTCATTTATAACTGCTGCAGCTGGACCACAGTCTATTACAGGAGATAAACCTCAACCTGTCTCCACACCCTTTTAGTCAGTGGGATTATAATGATAGAAAACAAGTGTATATATAGGGACAGAAAAGAATATTGCTTATCATACCAATTTTACAGCTGATTTCCATCATATGCATTCATTGCTGATACTTTGTGATGCACAGCAGGTGAGTTTAGCAGCATAAATAATTTGGTAAGTGGGTGTTTGGCAACTGATTTTTGACCCTTAAGATGAGCAACTGGGTGAGTAGCTCATTAGCTGAAATCTCGAGAAGGCTGAGGTATACCACCTTGCATAACATTTCTCCTATGGAAAAAAAATCAATATTCTAAGAGACACATAAATCCTGTGTAGTATTTACAGACTGAAGTGACTTGAGGGGTTTCTTTTTCTATGCAGGTTTTTCTTCTATCACTTTAAATTTACTATTATTATGATATATACAAAATACAAGAACTATATTTTACAAAATGCTCCAGATACAAATAAAAATATATATTATCATATAACTTAGTTAATTTAAGAGGTAATTAAGTTTTCAACTTAACTCTTTCAACTTTCAACTTTGTTGAAACTTTCAGCTTTGTTTTAAGTAGTATTCGCAATTAATTTTATAATAGCTTCCAGTTACTAAATTTCAGGTACCATTTCAGAAGAATAATTGGTTGTAGTTGGTCCCTATTTAAGCCAAGAAAAAATTTGCCTCTGAATTACTGCATTTCATTTAGTAATAAAGTTCATGCTCTTGACTTACTTTATCTTGTATTCTCATGTTAGGATTTGGAATGTTTTGGAAACTTGTGAAAATTAAATCTGCAGATGGAACTGCACTTCTAAAAGAAAAGTTTAATAAAGGATTGATTATGATTTCTCCAAATATCTCAAAGGATTTGACTGATTGCTCTGAGTTTGGAAACAGATCCTGTCCTGAGAACTTTAGGTCAGCGGGATTACGAGGGGTAATGTATCTATTCATAACAGCAGTCTTCATTGGCACCATCTTTGGGAATCTGGCCATAATCATTTCCATCTCATATTTCAAGCAGCTTCATTCGCCATCCAATTTCCTCATCTTATCCATGGCTGTCACAGATTTCCTGCTGGGCTTTGCCATTATGCTCTACAGCATGGTAAGGTCTGTAGAGAACTGCTGGGTTTTTGGGATTATATTCTGCAAGGTTCATTACAGTTTTGACCCGATGCTCAGTTTAGCTTCCATTTTCCATCTTTGTTCCATCACCATGGATCGGTTTTATGCAATCTGCACCCTCTGCGTTACTCCAGCACCATGACTGCCACAGCCATAAAACAAATCATAGCTGTGTGCTGGTCAATGCCCGCTGCTTTTGCTTTTGGTGTGGTTTTCTCAGAAGCTTATGCTTCTGGAATTGAGGGCTATGAAATGCTGATTAAATGCTCAGGCTTGTGCCCGATTGTGATCAACAACCTGTGGGGGGCTTTTTTGTTTGCAGTTGGTTTATTTGCTCCTGCTTGCATTACGACTGGGATTTATGTTAAAATTTTTGTGGTCTCCCAAAGGCACACATTGGAGTTGAGCCTGGCACACAGGCTCTCAAAAAATAATAAGAAACATGATTTTTCTAAGAATAAAGACAAGAAAGCTGTTAAGACTTCGAGTACTGTTATGCTGGGTTTCTTAATATGTTGGTTTTCTTGTTTTTTTGCAATCTTAATTGATCCATTTTTAAATTTTTCTACTCTTTTACCTCTGTTCGATTCACTAAACTGGCTTAGGCATCTAAATTTTTTCTGCAATCCATTAATATATGGATTTTTCTATCCATGGTTTTGGAAAACATTTAAATATATCTTAAAAGGCAAAATATTTAGTCCACATTTTCATACAATAAAAATTTTATCTGAAGATCAGTCACAGTAATAGATTCTACTAGTGAGAGTAGCTCTAGAAATGAAGAAGAAACAGTGGATTACTGAATATTCATGTTTCAGTGTGAGTGCAATATGGATTTTATGAGTCAGTCCTGTAGAATTATCTCATCTAATATTTCTTTAATAAATTAGACTCATATGATATTTATTTATTACTTTTTTTCACTCTTAATGCCTTGATAGTGTTTCAGAAGTATATGTCTTTCTAGAATCTCTTAATGCATTAGTTTGTTTTTCTTTTTAATTTCAGAAATATTTACATACAGCCCATAAATTCAGTATTTCACGTAATCTTGTAGTTACGCAGCTAATCTTTCTTAGGGTTCACTCTTAATAACCCTAAACTGAACATATCCCACGCTTTCATAGTGAGAATTTTTCACCCTTTCATGAACGGGACATTAGCAGATGTATAGTCTCCTGCTATTCTCAAGCAAATACAATGAGAGTGTAATTTTGGCTTGAAGTCGATCTTTTCCCCTGAAAACAATACAGTCAGGTTTTCACCCTTTATCCTCCATGTGCTTCATACTTGGGAAGGAGTACTCAGGAACCAGAGCATGGCTCTCACTCAGCTCTGTGCTTGTCTGGTCTTTGTTTAGATGTCAGGCTCCAGATGTTATAAAATATGCTTGCTGACAGCTCACCGCACCTTCACACTGAACTGGAACCTTAATTTAGCTCCTTGCCATGCTGAGTTCCCTCTGAAATCAGAAAGAGGCACTGTCAACACTCATATCAGTTACATGTTTAAAATAAGCTTAACTGAGTTTTCTTCACTGAATGCAGCCGCGGCAATGTTTTTATTGTGAATTGTACCACTAACTTACCTTTTGCACTATGCATACAGTGTATACTCTACCCTTATTAGCGAGTGAATACCAAAAAGTCACCCACGTTTATCCACTTGTTGGCTTATCACATCTGCACTAGCATGCCATGCCAGTGATGGCTGCTTGTTTCATTTGCTGAAAACTTTTTAATGGGCCTGTGATAACATAAACACGTGCTATTTTGGATCTGGAGAATTCCAGTTTCACGCCAACCCTGAAACACTTAAGACATGAAGGATTCGGAAGGTCACAGACTCGTCTGGAGTGTTATGTAAGGCTCTCGCCCTTCCCAGTAGAAACATAAACCCCTGAGGTCTTTAAGCTCACGCAAGTACTTTCTTTGTGCACAATTGTCACTAGCTGAACAGCCAGACCAGGGAACAAAGCAGGGCTGGATATAATAAAGTCTTTATCCACCTGGAAGGTGGATGATATATTGTCCATTGCTCCAAGCATGCCCAGGGAGACCCTTGGATTAAACACAAGGGCAGCCGGAGCTGGGCTCGGGGAGAGCAAGAAAACTGAGCAGCAGGTTGTTTGCAGCCAGTGACTCAGCCCTGGAGACCTGGACCTCCAACACAGCCTAGCCCTGGCTTTTATAGCCTGTGCTGTTGCCTCAGGTTTATCTAAACTCATCTTAATCTGTTTTTGCTCCTGCAGTGTGTTCCTGGAGGCCAGCTCTCTGGGGAAGCAGAGGGCAACCTTTGCATAAGCCACCTTTCACCATAGTGGCCAGGGTACCATCTAGGATTTCACCAGGAACTTTCTGGTTTCCCTTTTGGAGCTGAGCCATGTTAAATACACAGTGTTTGGGGGTGATACGTGGGGCCTGTAGTGTGTCAGCTGTGGCAGGTGAGCTCTCTGCAGCACAGATGGTGTTGCAGCCAGCTGTGCCAGGTACTGTCTGCAAGCAGCTCAACCTGGCTTCTTCAGAGAAATTTACATGCCATTAGATTTGTCTTTGTGTTAAAGCTGCTCCATGATGGGTTTCTAGTGAAAGTTAACAAATTATATATGGTCCCTGATATCCTCCCAGCAGTGAGACCATGAGTCAAATGACGGATCACAAAAAATTATGTATAACACTAGTCTCAGAGACAACTACAGGTCCTTTTTAAGTGTCTTTACATTTGCTGCCAGCAGTATTTTCCACTGTACAACTATTTTGCAGAGTTTAAATCCATTCTGTTAGTTGCACAAGAATGTTCTACATTAATGTTAGGTGTCTAAGTCTCTAAATACACACTTAGGTGTTTCTGAAAGCTCTTCTAAGTATTAAATGTCTAGCTGGTGACACACAGTGCAACTGGAGACATTTAAGTAACGATTAAATTACTACATTAACATACAGCATAAATCATTTAGAGTCAACCCAGTACATTAGATCTCCTACAATGACAACTTTTGTCTCAGACAGCACATCTTCAGGGAACAATATTGACTTGTCTGTGAGGTTTCAATGTGTCATATCCTTCCGTGTGTTCAATGTGTGCCCTTGGATGTTAAATGAGTATCTACTTAGCTAGTTTTGCTAAACAACTTGCAACCTGTCAGTAAGTCCTTAGTAGTTCTTCTGGCCAAAGGCTCTTGCAGATCTGTCAGATGGTGTAATTTGGCTCCTGAATGACTTTGTGGCATGCCATGCTGTTCTCTCTGCTCTTAAGCCTGATGCTGGTGCTAAACTTGCTGCTAAAAAATGCTCCACTGCTTGGCACAAAATCTAGCACACCAGAATAAAAGGGATTTTTTTTTTTTCTGTGGGCCACACCTGCTGGTACACAGGAGAACCTAAGTGTTTGTGTTGGTTTTTTTGTTTTGTGTTGGAGTTTTTTGTTGCGGGAGGTTGGGGTTTTGTTTTCTGAAACACATACTCACACAGTAATCTATTTTTCCACACTACACAGTGGACTGTTGTAGCATGAATTCTGGTCTATATCAAATCTAGATGGTGTTCTTATTCCTCAGGGAATCAGCCAGAAGGGTTAGAATGTCTTGATTCCAGCAAGAGCTGGTGTTGCCCTCAGAGGAAAGGCAATTCTGGCTTCAGGAGGAAGTTCAAGCTTCCACATCCAGATGAGGACTACAGTCTGAGAGCACTTCCATGATCCTTTTCCTTTCTGGTACATCCCAGTTGGAATGTGCAGAACAGCTAGATGCAGTTAAGAGCATCCCAACCAGGAAATCCACACTCAGCCTCCCTCTTGCAACGCCTCAAACAGCAGCATTCAGAGTTATCTTCAAAGCCAATGGTTTTTATTCAAAAAAGTGCTATATTTTTATTGTCAAATGATTTGCAGCTGAGGAACTCGCAGGTATATCTGCAGTGCCTGCTTGTGGTCAGAATAGTTAAATTCTAGTTTTTTCTTTTAATCTTTTTTGTCACAGCCTAAACATTGAGGAAGGATTTCCTACCCTCTTGTGGAATCCACAGGCAAAAGCAGCTTTAACAAAAAGGGTCAGCAACACCTTATAATAAGACAGGGGTAAAAAAAAAAAAAGTTATATCCTTGGGTTGCAAAAACACCGTCTAAAAACTTTGAGAAATAGATTGGTTTACTTTTGCAAGCTCTGTATTGTTTTTTATTTCACACCTTAATACCGCAGAGCACTTAACAAATATTTAGCATAAAGCTACAAAATTAGTTCATAATTATTTAAATTAAAAATTTTGGTTTACAGGCATTAATTTTTCTACTCAAAACTAAAATGTGCCAAAGAAGTCAGATAAGTTCTGGTGAATTAGTGCTTAATAGCATCCATTTTTCAGTTACAATGTTTTTTAACAAAAAACCATGCAACATTTGAATCAGCTTTAGTGAAAATTAAGCAAATGAAAGTAACTGTTCCAAGAAATTCCTGAAAAAAAAGGCATATACAGCTATAACAGTAATATATTACAGTAATTTATTTATTCTTCTGCTTACATAACCTAATCAAATTATCTTCCTTCTGGATCAGTTGCATGTCAGCCTTCATGGCTGCAGCAGCAACAGAACACTAATGAAGCATTACAGGGAACACTGACATAAAAAATTATGTGCAGGTTCTCAAAAGACAGCCATGAATCTTTTTAGCTGTATGTAAACCAAGAACATTCCAGTTTTCCCTGTAAGAAAGGAGGAATGTTTTCACTTTTATTTTTAATTACTCATTTCTACCAAAATGAAGGATGGAGAAAAAAGAGGACTCCAAGCTGCTTTGGGTTTTATTTAATAAGAGAAAGGATAGTTAAACACACACAAAAAAGCAATCTATTAGTGCTTTGGGATGCAGACTAGACCAAGATGGAGAAGAAGAGAAAGGGAGCCTTTTGAAGCATGAGAGGAGATAAAAACAAGCAAACAGTTTTTTTTACTCTGACTTAGCACAGCTTTCTCTTGCTCTGTGCCAGCAAGCAGAGGCTGTCACTGCAGCAGGTTGCAGGTGACACCAGTTGCGAGGGAGGCAGCTGGCCTCAGCCACCAGTCCCCATCAGAACTGTCCCCCATCCTGCACTTGGGATCCTACCCTCAGACACTTTAGTTTCAGAGCCTGTACATGACTGAAGATTAAAGACACTGCAGGTACCCAACCAAGAGCCAAGAGCCAGATTTTGTCCCCTTGTCCTTCAGATCAGATGTTGATTGACAGAACTGTGACAGCACATGTGACTGTCATGTTTGTCTCTAGACCTGATGTAACACTGTAATCATGATGGTTTAAAAGCTCTTCTGAAGACATAAAGATATGTTATAAATAAATCAGGAGAGGCAAGATTTGACTCAAAGAAGGGATTGTGTACTAAAGGACATCTTTTTCCCAAGAAAACGTTCCCCAACAGATCTTTTTCTTCAATATGTAATTGTTTTATCTGGTTTTCTTCCTGAGGACTGACTGTGTTGCAATACTTTTTTGAATAACTCAAGTTGCCAAATCATGACTTCATCCAGCCTCCGGACCTCACACTTGGCGTAGTATTGGTCTGACTTTGTTAAGATTTCAGGGCCCAGAAATGCAAAGCGTAGGTTTAACCCCTGTGCTATGTGCACGTACAGGTGGGGAACCATCCTATCCAAAATGGTGGGAAATACGTCTGTGAGTGCTTCCATCCATCGTCTCCAGGAATCCACACTCCCACCAAGTTTCTGGTCTGCTCCATTGTCAAAACTGACATTTCCTCAGTGTCATGCTATGGCCACAGCACAGCCAGCTCCATGAAATCCGGCTGGTACCTTGGGGCCCCCTCCCGCAAACCCTGCACATCTTGTGATGCAATTGTGTGTAGCACCTCACCTTCCTATTGGATTTCTTTCTCTTGACTGTAATTACACCATCCTTTGATGCCTTAGGCTTTGACTTTTATACTTCTCAAATTCTGTATCGCCTAGTGTGTAACTCTGAAGTTTCTTGTAGCTTGTTATCTGCTCTCTTAGGCCAGATAGACACAACAAAGCTTCTCTGAGCTTGCTGTTCAAGGACACTCAGATTGTCCCAGGCCCAAAAGGAGTAAACTAGAGCCCCTAGAGAGGTGGAGAAATTGAAGAAATTACATCATTAGCTAAAGTTTTAATTGGAGAATTTATGCTGATATGCAAATGGACCAAACCTATAAAAGTGTAAAGAACTCGTGACTCGTCGTCCATCTTGGGGTCCATTTTGGAAGTAGCCTCTGGCTCCCCAGGGTGTACCTTTGAAGGCCTTTCAAATAAATACCTACCTTTATTCCCTTACTCCTGTCTAGTCTCTGTTTCTAGGTAGCCGGATAAGCCATCACTTTCACCCACTGAATTAGATCACCAAAATTGCCATCCCTATGAAAGAATTTTCTTAGATAGCCTGTCAGTCTTATTCTTGTTCACCTTTAGCTTGGTTTTCTCAGGATTAAACACTAATGGGTTTGTTTAGATTTGGTTTGGCTTTTTTGCTGTTGTTGTTGGTTCCTTGGTTGGTTTTGTTGTTGTTCTTGACTGCCTTTCTCCAATAGCTGATATTTTTACTAACTTCTCAGCGTCTAAGAACTTGTGCAATGCCACCTTCTGGATGGATTATTTCAGCTCTGCCTGCAGGTCTATAATTTATGCTTTATCATTTGATTAAAAAAACCTTTGAAAATAGTCATTGCAGTTGCAATACTCAGACTGCTATTTTCTGTGTACTCTACTGCCTTCCTGTTGTATTCATTATAAATTAATTAGCAACTCATGGAATTACTTTTAGAAAACTTTGCAAATATTTATATAGGTTCTTTTATCTTTTCAGTATTTGCATTTATTGTCACATACAGTAACAGGTAACCTATGAGTTGACTTAGATACAACAAGATAATACAATAACCTAAGAAATGTCATGCCAGATTCTAGGAAATGACCCAGCACACTGAAACATGTACAGGATATATTATCCAGATTCTCTGCTGTGCGTACAGAGTCACAAGTTACATGGCCAAGACACTGAAGAACCATTGTATCCATGAGTCAGTGGAAACACTCATGCTTAAGTCACATGAGGTAGTTATTTAGATATCATTGCCTGAAAATTAGCACCGTAGTCATACCAATATTTCCAAACAAACTAGGGGATGAGAATGGAGCCAAAACTTCTTCATGTTGAAAACACTTCATCATCTTTACCTACTCACAGGACTGCAGACGTGGTAAACCAACCTCAGTCTGCTTTTATAAATGTAATTTTTCATTCTGTAGCTGAAAAATATTTTAAATGTGGGTTGATTTACAGTATGGCGGTCTACTTTCTGAAAAACTGCCTGGCTCTCCATGTGCTGCACTGCACTGCTTATGCAAATAAGTTATCATTAGGAAGGTGGGTACATTCCCTCAGAGGAATTAAAGGTTAGGTTTTCAAAAAGGGAGTAAATGAAATATAAAGTAAAACCGTATCATACTTGTCAAAGGTTGCATGGGCAAAGCTTCAGCTCTGTCTTCCCAGTGGTTACTGCACTGTGCCCCTTTCCCACAGAAAGGATGCCAAAGTGATGGCTGGGTGCTGCCATGCAGTTCCTCTAGTGTGTGAGTACAGAAGGAAGATGACCCTGTTTGGTGATGCAGGACATTCTGGTGCATCTGGCTTTTCTAATATTATGAGATGATCATTTTTTTTATCAGCCCATAATAGTAGTGATAGTGATTTTTATTTCTCATTGTGACAATTTAGCAGAAATCAGTATCTCATTCAAGCAACTCAACCAGCAGAGCAACATGGTCCACTCAGGGAGGAAGAAGATATGTTTCTACAGAGTTTGAAAATGATGTTTAAAGTCTGTGGAGCAGCCCTGGACCTCTAATCTCACAGACTCACCACTGGACAAGCAAAGAAGGAATTGCAGGCAATTATATTGGCCATTTCTGCTTCCTTTGGTGGAAATTGCAGGGAGTGAGTGACATCTGCACAGCCTGGGACCAGCGGTCTGGCTGCAGGTCAGGGCTGTGCATGTGCCTGGAACCAGCAGAATATGGGTGATGGGGAGGTCTGCTTCAACTTGCCTTGCTCTCTCGTGCCCCTTGCCCAGGCCAGTTCAGCTACCTCTGCCCTTTTTCTACCACTAAAACACTGTTCAGTGTAAAAAGGCAGCTTTGCATGGGTCATATCCAGGTGCTTGGTTTTTGGTGTTTGTTGCTTTCCACAGGCTGGACTACTTGGTGGCTCATATTTATTTTGTTCTGCTAGTGCTGTGAAGCACACGACCTTACCTTCCCCTCTCCCTTCCTTTTCTATCAGCTTAAAATAGCCTAAATTTCTAATTTTTCTCCTGAAATGTGAATTAACAAGTCCTATTAACACCTTGCTTGTTTTGGTTAGATTATTCCCAGCTGACTTGTGTTTTGCTCACTGCAAACAACAGCAAAGGGAATTGGGAACTCTGGAGAAGGGCTGTGTTGGTTGTACCTGCAGAACTCTCGTGCAGTTTTGGGATTACTTTTAACACCTGTTGTTAATTAATTCTTTTGCAGGGAACTATTGAACCAAAGGCTGTCATTCAACTATTCAACTCTTTTCTATGTGTATTTTGGCATTTTCTGTCGATATTTTGCAATTCCTCTACTTCATCACTAACTACTAAAAACTGCACTTTGGGGTCACAACCAGAAAAAAGTTTGGACAGAAAAAAAACCGAAATAGAATGTTTTGAATACGATGAACTATTGGGATTTTTCACTTTATTATGGGATTAATATCTGCAAATTTGTCATAAATGAAAAAGGAGACAAAGGATAACAAGATCAATAAATTGAAAGAAAGAACATTTCTTTGCATTAAGACAATCCTAGAATGAAGTAAATACACAAGTTGTTAATTTCAAAGATAAGAGACAAAATATCTGAATTTATTCTTTTATCACCTTTCTGTACTAAATTATTCTGTTTTTAATCCTTCTCTAATTCCTCATCTGACTAATTTGGACAAAGATGCTACAGATGGGGAAGGCAGTGATTTCTTTTCTCTCCATATTCACCTTTAACATGGTTTAAATTGCCACAGTTTGCTTACCGAGGTGCTGCTTCTAAAGCTGATTATATAGGTGTGTCCTACACGAGTATTTGAACAGATAGAACACAGACCAATGTAACTAAAAGCAGGAAAACATAAAAGCAAAAGTTACATAAAAATAGGATGCAGCAGGTGGAAGAATTTGTTGCAAGTGCTTTAGACTAGGATTTTCCAGTTACAAAGCTTAAGGTTAAATCTTGCCATTTGTGCAAGAATATGAATAGAAGTTACACACCACACCCTATGGAGACCCCCTGTCTCCTGGTCGGGTGTGCTACACCTAGCAGGATTTTAAATGGAACTGAGAGAGTATTTGCTCTGCAAACATTCCCACTGCTCTGCATTAATGATAGAACACTCAAACAACTTCCTCAGAGGTGGTCACTGCTCACTACTTAGGGAGAGAAAAAGCCAGCACTATGGGCTATAGCGCTGTAATACATGTGACAGAAGATTTGAGATATGAGTGTTCTAGCTCCATGTAGGTCATTCTAGGAAGCCCATAGCCTTCTCAAAATATTATGTTCTATTTAAAGAACCCAAATTTGCTCTTTTGGTAGGTGTGAGGAAAAAAATTCACAGCAAAGGGGCACAGATGATGGCCCTTTTAGAAAATCAATAATCCTCTGAAACTGTCTTGTTCTATTTTAAGAATTCGTAGGTTACTTAGAGATATTTAGATCTTAGAGGTTATGTGAAGCAGTTTCAGTAAAAAAAGACATTGGCTAGGCATGACTTCACTGCAGATTGAACCATACCGGATAGCACACTTGTCCTACTTTTTGGGGTTTTCCTGTGGATTGCTGGGCTGCATAGCACATTCAACAGAAGTTCAGTTTGAGACTGTACCCAGCAATTTCGTCTGAAGAAGGAAGGGTAAAGAGAAGGAAGAATATGATGGGCATTTTTAAATTTTGCGATAGCATTCTTAACTCTCTAAGTTACTACGTGCTAAAAAACTCGTCTTGTTCCAAAGTAGAAAGACGTAAATTGTCATTATTTTAGCCTTCTCTTAATCATGAACTGGTCTCTTTTTCCATGACCAGATGAGAAGAGAGGGGAAAAAATACAAACACCAGAAGGAAAACAGCTATAGGAAGCATGCAGCTAACAGCAGGAGACCAGCAGATGCCTGACAGCCTGTTGAAAAGTGGTCAGTTTTTCACTACATGCAGCAGGCAATTGAATCAGGCCCTACATGCGTAAGAACGAGACAAAGGAATGGCACAGTAGATATTCTGCTGGACATCAGTGCAATACAGTGATTGTTGTAACTGCTACATGTTTTAATATATGCAATAAGTGGTAAAACTCTTTCCCCTCTGTTTTATCTTATCATTATTTTTTTGAATGGCAAATACAGTTTCCTTTCCTATTACAAATGAGTTACAGCTTCGAGATGATGTAATCTGTTCTGATATCTGTTTATTTCAAATTGGTTTTGGTTTTGTCCATAAGGTTAAGACTCTGGTCAGAGAAAAAATAGTGGTATTCAAAATATTTGAAATTAAAGCAAATATCTGGAGGAAGGAGACAAGAAAGAGGGCTTATGTGGTATTTTGGGGGATTTCCTGAATAGAGAGCGATCATAAAATTTTGGTGGTTTTAAACTGTGACATATAGGAAGCCTTGTGCTTGGAGTTGGAATGTAATTCAGTCTTACTTCATTCTCCCAGTGTCTGATGTCCCCCCAGTCTGCTAGATTAATATTCATTGTTTCTTGAAACAAAAGACAAAGCAGTTTCTACTGTTCCTCTGTCTATTCGCGCTGTAGCAGAAGGGAAAAACCTGTCCCTACTGCACATAGTTGCAGATATTCTATAATAAGGTTACCAAACTCACAGGAGCAGGCTAAAGAGTGAAGGGCAGAATAGGATTCTTATAAAAGTTCTGGTGCCAAATTATCAGAGAAAGACACAGGAAAGCTGTGGTATACACTGGAAGGCCTAGACTGTGGGATGAGTTTTGAGATTAAGACTCAAATTTATAGGTAGGTGTTTGTAACACTGGTAGGTGTCTAAGTCCTGATTATAGCTACGGTTGGAATGGCTGTTTAAGTTCAGGCTGTAGTGGTCAGTGGCTATTCAGAAGATATGAATCATTTGCCAAATGACACCTGGCGTGTCATTGGGAACCTGAGATGCCTACACAGCGCTAGAATCCTGCACCAGTGAAGCAGTAGCTGAGAGCCCAGTGGGACACATCTGGGCATCTAAAATGGCACTAGAGGCTTATCTTTGGGGCAGCAGGCTTAAGTGAGGCCCATAGCAGAAGTTTTGACATTTAGCTGTGTACATATCGGCAGGTCTCAAACTGAGTCATGTCCTAGGAGCACCTTAACAACATCTTACCTTGACACCTTTTCTCTGAACTCACTGCAGCCAAGGCTATAGAGAGAGGGAACATCCACCGAGTTCCTAGTTGGTTCTTGAGATATTTTCTACCAGTCCTCAACAGATTACAGAGGGTATATGCCATGAATGCATTCAATTAGTCACTTTTTTTTTTTGAGTCTCATTGCATAATCTATCTTTAAAGGTTCCTTCTGTGGAAGTGGATGAGCTTTAGCCCCTCAGTGGGTGACCACCATCTATGCTGCCATGTAAGGACATGACAAGTAAGTGCCATAACATCTTGTGATTGTTGCTACATCTCCTTCTTGGCTAAACTGCAGGCTAGAATGATGGAGAAAGGGAAAAGCAGAACCCGGAGTACTGATGTGTACAATAGCAATGGCAGAGCAGGCAAGTGAGGAGGAAACGCTGCTAAAATTCTGGGAGTAGCCAAAATCACTTTCCTGATTTTCTGACACCACATTTTGGAAATATCATTAAACAACATTTTCCTCATCTTTATAACTCTGCTCTGAGTACCCTTACCTTTGATGTCTCTTTGGTTTACCTAGCCAAAATCTGTCAGGATCCCTTTGTGGGAGTTTCTTCTTTTATTTTGCATGGTTCCAGAAAGCCATTAAGTTAAGTATGAATTGAAAATGAAGAGGAGGACAAAGATGACGACAAACTGTAAAATAATGAATATTGACTGCTCAACAATGACCCCATTTTCCAAATGAAGACCTATCGGATTCTATCACAGCTAGTTGCTGAGCTTACAGTCCATAGATTCTTCTATTTTTATTATTTTTTCTTCTGTAGGTTTGTATTTCTATATCTGAACAAAGTAATGCTGTTTCATTTTATGCCTTTTATAAATGTTTATTATTTCAGAACGATCTGTCTGAAGTTAGAGAAATTATGTATTTTCAGGTACTATTTAATTAAACACTGGGCTTTGAAATAATGTCAGCTCATTTCACTACTGCAGATGAAAGTATAACATGTCTTTGAAAATTAAACAGAAAGGCAAAGAAAGATTTGAAAATAAGTTGCTAGTGAAATTTTTTCTTTTTTTTAGGAAGCATTATCAATATTGGGAATAGAATTCTCTGTTTATTTAAAACATATGCTACTTTGCTAATTACTGTTGCTGGAGAGCAAGTACCAGCCTAAATAACATACAAATGGTCAATGTTTTTCTTTTTTTTTTAAATAAATAGATTTTGCAGGTCATTCTGCAGTATAATTAACCCATAAATTTGTTCTAGCTGGAAACTATCATCCATCATAATTACGTACAGCGCTGGGTATAATAGGAACCTAATCCTATTTCAGGTTCTGAAGCGGATATTTTTATTAAATTAGCAAACAGAGATGACAACGATAATAACAGGAATTCTTGCTGATGGTGGAATGCATCAGTAATAACTGTCTGGGAAGCTCTGCCAGACTCTTTGCCAAATACTGGCAACATTATTCTTCCTATGTAAAGCTAGAGGTGCGCAAGTGAGATGTGGTAGCAGAGAATGAAATTGGCCCATACGGTAAATTACGCACTACATGTGTACTGCTCGTGCTGGGGAAAGAGGACGCTCATCAGGAATATGAGGCCAGCGCTGGGCTGCTCTCCTTCATTTCATCACACATTGTGCAGACCCAGGGAGCTGCACAGAAATGAGTGCCTCATTTCTGCATCACTTGTGGCCCTGGAGCTTGTGCCACCCATGCTGCTGGGCCTGTGTGTCTGCTCATTAGGGACCAGGGCAGGAGCAGGAGGTGGGAGGCAGAAATACAGTCAGGAAGGTGGGTCCTAATGTGGGTACTGGGCTAGGAGGAAGGTGCGCTTTTTCAAAATCACACTATGCTGGTGTTGTTGCTTTTCCCTGGGCTTAGAATTAAAAGCCAAACATGGTTAGAGGGGAAAAAAGGGTTTTACCTCGGTATTTATTTAAGGATCCTCAGGTGCACCACATCCAGGTAGAATGCATCGAAATGCAGGCCAGAATGCACACCCAAGATGCACACACACGATGATTCTCGTATACAGTTATAGACCTTGCACATTAGCATATCTATCAAAGATCCCCCAATGAGAGGCTCAAGAGAAGCCCCCGTCCTGAGGAACCTTCCCCCTGGATGGGCCTATCTTGGTTTACAGAATGTGTTCTGGAGAGGACTTTGGTGTTGGGGCTTTCTGACCCCCAACTGCAAGGCTTCCAGGATGTTTGGTCTCTTGGCTTAACGGAACTTTGGGTCTCAGCTAGTTACCAGACTTGGGGAATTACAAGTATGTAGGCTAAAAGCACTAAGGATACATAAAAGCTGTATAAAAGGGTACATAAAAGGGTGTATAAGAGCAGTATAGGAAAAAGCAAAAAATCATCATGGTATCAGTGTGGCTTAACTTCAATTTCTTTCAGACATTATACAGTATACTGGCCATGGATCCTCAAACAGGATGTGGTTGAAGTGTCATCTCTTTCATTTCAGTTTTACACACATGACAAGAATATAAATGACAAATACGCTGACCTTCAGTTAGTAAATATCCAGAGCATCCTCCATGGTACGCTGTGACTGTGCATAGCAGGGGCTCAACATTTCCCCTTTTCTTCGCCCAGAGCTTTCCCATTTAGTTCAGTCATTTGAAATCTGATCATGCTCCACAAGAAACAGGAAATGCAGGTGAATGATGATTCTGAACTCAATCCCCAGTTAATGCTGGTGTGAGAACTCTAGAGAGGAGCCAATGAAATGCATTTAGAGACACAAATGCGTAGCATCACTCCATCAGCATCTCTGATGAGAACACTTAGAGATGACTTCTTTAAAACTCCTGTTCATGCACCATTGCTAGTACAGGAAACTGAAGGAATCTTGCTGTTTTATTTAAAAGGGTGAAATGGGGCATGTTCTCCCAGTCAACGGCTTTTCTATAGGAGTTAACAAAAATATTCTGAGGGCATACCATGCTCTTAGCAGTTCTGATCAATAAATATGATCAATAGTCTACTAACTGTACCTTCATAATTAATTTATGATTCTATTAAAAAGGCTATGTAAGTTTTTTTATAGAACAGACATTTCAATGAAAAGCTTATTTTATAATCCATTTTTCCCTCTCAGGCTGTAACATCATTCTTCAACTGGTTACTTTAAATAATCATATCAAAAAGACTTTCAGATATTTAACAATAAAAGGTGCAGGCTTATGATAAGTGAGCTAACAGTGGGTGAGGACCAGGATTTTTTTCATAAAGTGCACAGCTTCACTAGGAAAGCATTTGGATACCTTGTTTTCATAGAATGAGAATGAACATTGATCAGTGATGATTGTGTCTTACCTCTAAGCCTAAAAGAAAAGTACAAACATGGTGATCTGCAGGAAAAGTATTCTCATTGATGAAGGGTCACTTTTTTAATGGGAAATACGCTTTGGAAATCATATATTAGAAGATGTACTGTTTTCTGGAGGAAAACTGACAGTGATCTCAGCTAAAGTTTTATAAAGCAGGAGTGACTGGATCAATCAACGGAGTTTATATGACAAACAGATAATCAAGGCAGGGCCTTAATTTGGAAGGGATTTGCTTTATACTCTCATTAGTGCACCATCTAGTGGGATCCTGGGGGAAACACCTGCACATGTAGCAATGCTAAAATCATCACTAATAAAAATAGCCCGTTAAAAATAGATTGACTATGTATACAGCATTCCTGCAGCAAAAAGGCATATCAGAATGGCTTTTTCCCTTAGTAACTTTAATTCATGAAAGTGAGAAAATGACATTTCCAACCATCAATTAACATGAGAACTCCATGTAGGCGTACAAGTCTCAGAGTCTATGTTGTCTCTCTTTTCAGCATGCTTTGAGACCGAGCAAGAACCACCCATACAAAGTAAAGGGCAGTCTTGCCTATTTCAGGCCTTTAACTTAACATTTCATTGTGTTTGCAGTTTATTAGACTTCTCTGTTATTATTGGGTTGGGATGCCTAGTAAGTTTTCCACTGTTTTAGCTATTTCTAAGTCTTAGCAACGACCAAGATCTATGATAAAGCAGAATTAAACTTGCACTTCCCAATTTCTGAAGCTCTTGCCCAAGCAAGGCCGGGGCTGTGTGGAGGAGGTGGCATTCCCAGCAATCGGGTGCTGCGGGCTGTTTGCTCTGTGGTATTTAATGTGCACAAGGGTATTCCGCAGACGAAGCAGCTCAGCCCCGGGGCTCTGGGGAGCATTTGGCCCTGCCATTGTCCCTTTGAAGAAGTAGGGAGGACTCAGAAATGACCCAAATGCCGTGCACGCAGCCTAGAGGCTCACCTGTCACTTCTCTGGGCCAGGATAAGCCCTGCTGCCGTGGCTACCGCATCCTCCTTGTCCTCCCGAGCCCGGTACCGGCAGCCGTGTGAATGCATCCTCCATTTCTCGTGCTCCTGGCATCGCTTGCCCCCTCTCCCAGCTGTATACTGTGTATCTCTGCATTTAAAGGCAGCTTTGAAGAGATCTACAATTTCCCACTCACTTTCTTTGAATTGTCCATTCCCGTTTAGAGAATAAATAACCCAAGCTGAAGGCAGGGCTGGCAAAGCAGGCTATTAACATAGTAACGTCGTATTTTTCACTGTAATATTGTATCCTTGCTCATGTTTTCCCCTTGCTTCCTGATGCAACAGCATCCTTTCCCTAAATGACACTCTCCCCACCTTTCACCCCCACTTTTTCCATTCGCACAGGGCTGCGGCTGCCTCGGGAGCCCCCGGGGCCCGTCAGCAGCGGCGTCCCCTCGCAGGCCCGGGCGGAGCCGCGCGTCAGAGACCGCCCAGCCCCGCTCTCGCAGCCGCCCGGGCGGGGCCGCGCCTCCCCCCGCCTCCCTCGTCACT
>VZTD01000380.1:184210-206093 GCA_013397725.1 Rhagologus leucostigma | reverse complement strand
AACCTGACTCCCTAAAAATCACCGGTCCCTTCCCCCTTGTCATCTGGGGAAGAGGATACAGATGTGTTTCCACCCCAGAAGGTCCTAAATGGGTCCCAGGCAAATTTATAAAACCTTACTTAAAAAACCAAACACGAGCACCGGCAATACCACCCAAGCAAGCCACAGATACTACCTGGAGAAGAAAAAAACAAACCTGCAGATGCCAAGTCTGAAGACAGAAGAAAGAAACCACCTCTGAAGATGAGGTCACCAAAAAGAAAGCAGATACCCCAGTTTCCCATGTTCCCTCCACTTAAACTCCAACCTTTCCCACCCCACTGTACCTTCTAAGTTTTATTATTGTTCTCGCTGGGGATGCTGCCCACGCCACCCTTGGTTTTATGCTTCTACTGGAATTTACCTCAACCCCGGCCTTTCACAACCCTCTTTACCTTCACCGTGGACCTTCCCTATCCCTGATCAGATCCCCACATAAAGGCCCGAATGTTAACATCTCTCTGTTTAAGTTTTAGTTGAGGATGACCTTTCCCACACCGAACCTCCTGCTAACCCTGAGTCTTCTTGTCATCTTAACCATACCTGCTACTCCTTGGATCGTCTCCCAGCCAAAAAAGAATGTGTGAGTGACCCTAGCCCATGCCCTGAAACAGGAGGAGATGTGTATGTCAACTGCTGCGGTGGACAATCCCTTGTCCACAAGCCTGGTAGGAATCCCTTTGGAAATCACCGATTACCCTCAGTCCCTGCGGGATTTCCAACAAGAGATTAATACCAAGAAATCAGGATTCCATATTTATGTCCGCAGTCGTGTTACTTACAAGATTAAACTCTGATCGATAATCCTCTAGGGAATGGACGGAAAAATTATCAAGATTGGCTGATGAACCTACTGAGATTGAATTATTGGGCTCCATGAAAGCACCGCGTTGTATGCATTTTGATTTCAAACCAGACCCCGACCACCATGATTCCCAAATTTATCAACATGTAAAACAAACCAAATTTGAATTGACTGCTGCAGAATGGTTTAGGGACATTGTTAAGGTTAAACTTCCCTCCACAAGGGATGAGTATAATCCCAATCCCCTAGTCCTTCCCAAAGGTATCTTTTTAATTTGTGGAGATTGTGCATGGCCAAGGATTCCATCTCATCTTGTGGGAGGCCCTTGCACCCTAGGACGCTTAACCCTTGCTACACCGAACATCACCCAAATTCCAATTTGGCCGAACCGAAAAATACAGAAAAGAGGTGCAACTCAATCTGACCCCCATTGCAACACTTCAATTTACCATTGGGCCAAATCAAAAAGAATAGTGGTCTCGATTTTCCTACCCTGGGTAGCGGCCGCGAAAGCACTCAACGAATTGGGCCATCTCGAGTGCTGGGTGACTAAGCAAGCGGAATTGACTTCTAGTGCCCTAAGTGACCTCCTATCAGAGGAGAAAATAACCAGGCAAGCCACCCTGCAGAACCACGCACCAACTGACTTATTATTATTGGCACATGGGCATGGCTGCCAAGACTTTGAAGGGATGCGTTGTTTTAATCTCTCCTCTAAATCTGAAAGCATCCATACATCACTGGACAAAATGAACATCCTAATAAAGGACATGAAGCATGAAACCCACGATGGGTTTCAGCGAGCACTAAATGACACCGTGCAGAAAATCACCCACACAATGGGAGTAGCAGCCAAAACTTTGGGAGGTTGGCTCAAGCAAATCTTTCAAGAGATGGGACTCTCGGAATGGGGATCTTCTCTCATTCGGGACATTGGACTCATTATTTTATTCCTGTTTCTCCTTTCTGTTGTGTTTTTTATCATGAAAAAAATTATTTACTCCCAAGTTATCAATTTAATTCGTGAAAACGGGGGAGGTGTGGGAGGTCCATCGCCAATAGTGGCTGCTGTCAGTCAGCAGGACTCCACCTCGGAGGTGGAAAACCCCGCCTGGGAGGAGGATCCCGAGGGTGGCACCCAGGTCTAGGACCTACCCCACCTTCCCGAAAGTTCTGTTGAGTTCGATGTTTTAGTGGTTGCTGGTTATTGTACCCTCCCCTCAGTTAATTTTATTGGACCCTGGAACCCTGTACCCTCCCCTTCGGTCCCCATTCATTGGCTGTATCCCTTTCCCCTGCCCAGTTTCTGTCTCCCTTAAAATCCCTTGCACAGCTCTGGACCCTCTGGAGTTCTCCCTTGAAACTTTCTTTTCTGGATCCCTTTGCCCTAACCCCTTAATAAAGGAGATCACGGGAGACCCCCTCCCGCAGCCCTTTGCCTCCTTTGCCTTCTTGCTCGTGTCTAGCAGGCATCTCGCTGGGAGCAGCTCCACCTCAGAGTGAGCAACCCACTATTTGCCCTCGAGACCCCTTCCTGCCCACTGGGAGACTCTCGGGCCCTCGGAGCCGACGTCCTCGGTCAAGGGAAAACCTGCAGCCGAAAGGCAACAGTGCAGCATCCCCAACTCCTGCCCCAGCACTCTGCTGTGTCTTGACTCCTCGTGGGCACAGCAAAGGTGACTTTTCCTTCCTGAGGTGGAGCCTCACTGGAATATCTGGTGTACAAATGATGAAGAGTCCTGAACACCACCAGCCTTATCTGGAAGAAGTAGAAATGGTCCATTCTCCAAAGCAGCAGTTTCAGGGAAAATTAAGAGATTGAGACCACTTTCCTGAAGACACTCCCTGCCTATCATAGGCAGAAAACTCATCAGGACTCTACCACGTTTTTCCCATTTGTTCTGTCTCAGTGTGCCAAGCAAAGGGACTCTCCTCTGGGATCTGAGAGTCTGGTGCAAAGAGATCTTGTTCCTTTTCATCAAACACAGCCATACAGTACACGAACCATCTTTCCTCTGCTCTCTTCCACTCTGGCACTGCCCAAGTGTTCATGCAGACAGGAACGAAGCACTGTCAGATGCTACTCATTAACAAAAATATAAGTAGTGACAATGGCCACTGATAGAACATCTCCAATGGAGAAAGCGCAGGAAGTTTTAGCAATACCCACCCTACACATCCTCTGAGAAAAAGCTTTCACATGCACAGCCCAAAGTCTACTGACTTAAAAAAGGACAGTCCTTGAATTAGAAAGCTGTTAGCCACCACCGTGTTGCAACCATCAACTGAAATTGTCTCCACATGCAGATTAGGATTAGATTATGCATATTTGTTTCATCAAACCTGGAAAAATGTCAGTTGTTGCAATGAAGAACTGCTTGTTACTGGGAAAAGAAGGCAGTCTCCTTGTGAAGGTGTCCTATTCCTAATTCACTCTGCCCTGGTGCAGGAGCTTGTGCCTCCAGCTTCCACAGCAGCAGCTACCTGGAGGCTGAATGCTGAGCAGCCTGGATAGTGCAGCTGCCCAATTCATCCCAAAAAAGCAATGGTTTGCATCGCACTGAAGTATCTGCTGTAAATTGGAGGTGTGATGAAACAGACAATTTTTATCTGTCAGTGTTGTCATTAATTGGTTTAAGTTTTGTTACAAGTCTCAATTGTTTGCAGCCATGGATGTGGCAAATTAGACAGGGTTGCAGAAATTACAAAAAGGAAAAAAACAAAAGAATCAGCTCTGAGAAATGCAAAGTAACTTGTCACAGTCTGGACTGCCATCACATCTCAGTGAACTCCAGGTGTTTCACTGAAGGTGACACACTGAAGGTTTTGCAAAGCTACCTTCTGTGTGTTCAGCAACTTCTGCCTAACAGAAACCTAAAAAATTATTATCTCTGTGAAACAACTTATGAAAAAAAGAAATAAACCACCATAGGCGACATAATTGAACATATGGTGTGAATCAATTACATGATCCACGCATGGTTAAGAACAAACAGGGTGCTGATGAGCATCTGAGGGCAATTGTGGGAAGATACACACTTTCCTGGAGATGTTTACATTGCATATGAGTATGATTTGTCAGTGCAAAAGATGTCATATGGGAATGGTACTATTTTATGGAGCAAACACAGAAATCTCTGAAAAACTGCATATAACCTAATGCTTAATCTTTGAAGGAGACTTCTGGCACCATGAACCAAGCCAAATCTGCAGGTTAGAGAACAGAAGTGCTCAATTTCAGGGATAAGGAAAAAGCAAAGAGAGGCCGTAACACACAGCTGGTAAAAACACACTCACACACATGCAGAGTAAAATATTGTGAAATATTCTATATGTAACTCAACTAAATTTTAAACTGCGGATTTTATTTTAAGACATTAATGCTTTCCAGAATGACATCTTTATTGCAGCTGTCACTGAAGCACAAGGTCTGGTCCTAAAGGTAACAGTTGGTGTTAGATCAAAGTAGCTGCCTTTGAGCAGAGCACGGATGTTCCCCTCCTTCCGTGACTTCTCCACAGTCTGTCTTCAAAGCAGAAATCACACACATTTTCCAACACTCTCAGGAATTTACAAAAACTGATTACCCAAATCAAATTATCTTTCTCCCCTTTCTGCAGGCTGGGGAATAGCTCCCAAGACAAGCTATTTTACTCCACGGTTGTTTCGTTTCCTTGTCATCATGCCTCCTATGGGAATTTGATCCCTGAACCCCTGACTGCATTTGATATCGATATAACCATCTACATAACATCACTGCAATTATCAGGATGCTGATTAATACTATGAATCCACATCCTCATGCCAAGGGTTGCATTTGCCATTTTATCCAGGAAAATGCATCTGAGATTTATTTTTTTTCCAGTGCTATGCAAAGGTGCCTGATTAGCTTTCAATACTGTGAAATGAAAAACAGAGCAAGATACTTTGTTCTGCATTTTGTGTTAATGGTTTAACCTCAGCAGCATATCTGTTCCGCAAAAGCTTTGAAAAGCATACAAATTAATGACAGGATATGTACCACAAAAATCATCACAATTTCGGCATCTAATTAGCACAATGTGGCAACATTCACACTATTATCCTGTTCACCACAATCTTCTTTTTGAGATTTCATTTTCCACTTCCAAATTAATGTTAAGGAAGACAGCTGATCTCACATTCCACACATCAAGCCATAAACATTTATCAAGGTGTCAATGGAGAGCAACACTTCTGGGTTGTCAAGATTTAATCTGCAGTAAAATTAAATCACGGGTCATTAGACCCAGTTCATCAAGTCAGGATTTCAGTGCAGATGTTGAGCTGGATGTCAGGAAGCTTCTGAGCAAAGCATATGGAATCTTCTGCCCCATTTGACCAGGGAAACTTCACACAATATCTGTATACGGGAAACTTCACACAATATCTGTATACGCACCCTACAGATGCACAACCCCAGCTCCCAGCACACCTCTGTGCTTTTAGGAACGGGCTGCATCAGCACCATCACTCCTGAGGAGTCACCACACTGCAATTGTGGACAGGCAGCCTTGACCCCTTCACTTATGTGACAGAGTCCAGCATAGCAACAAAGGGCTGTCAGCAGCTTTCAGTAATGGAATAATTTCCACAAGCTCTGTCCCGGGGAACTTCAGATAACGTGCCAGTAAAAACCACACCTGCTAACCAAGAAGCTCTGCCCCTTGTTCCCCTTTCTCATTTGAAGGCGAAAATGAAAGGATTTATGATCCTTTGTTAGAAACCCGATGTGGTAGCCCTCCTCTTCACTAAATGACTGAAAATGGCACGTCACTGTGCAACCCTGTTTTTCCTGCTCCTTTTCCTTTCCAAAGGAGGACCGCAACCATTTCTGGCTTACTACAAAGTCTCAGCCATCAGCAATGCGGAATAACAACACTCATTTGTCAGGCTACTAGAACTTCTTCCATTTCAGACTTCTCCATTCTCTCTAAAGTTCAACAAACTCGGCTTGATGGAAGCTCCTTCCTCACACCACCCTGGGAGAAGCACATAAAGAGAAAACCTGTCCTTGGGCTGACCATCAGCAGCTGTGCCTTCACACCCTTTGTGCAGCTCAAAACTGCGGAAAAGGAAGTGGTGAAGGCTGAAGCAACTTGTCTGACCAGAAAAAGGCCCCTCTGCCTTACTGCTGTAGCTTTGCCACGACTCCCCTTTACTCACTTAACCACTAATAGGTAAAATACTAAGAATTACCTTCACTAAAGGAAAATTTCCCAACCTACAGCCAAGCAAATCCTTTTGCTTTCTCCACACATTCTTTGCAAGTAAGAAAAAGAGCCCTGCAGTTTTTATAAAAGCACAGACCTGAGGGCAGAAGATAACTGCATACAGCCTGCTCCTCATATTTCCCATTGGCTTACGTTTGTTCCAGTTCTCTCTTTAATGGGCAATTTTCTTGCAAAATTTTCTCCTTCACAGCACATTACAGTTCTTAATTAGAACATTCCCAAACAATTCCCATTCAAACTTCTGTTCACCATAGGTAACTCACAGGCAGGTATTATCCACCACTGCCATCATCAAAAAGGTGCTTGGGGAGCTGCTATGGGCTTTGGAAAGCCCTCTTGCCAGAATATCAGAATCAACTCTTCCCTTCAACTCTATGCTATTTCTGTTTTCTTGCAAGGTTGAAATTCTTCAAATTAGTGTCATGAAAATAAAGTTTTTAGAAGGTAATTAGGTGATTTAATTATTTGTGGGTTTATTTCTCTTTTGCAGTGTAAGTGTGGTTGTATTGCAATTTTCACCTGCTATCACATGCAATATGTGTCTTCCAATTTGATTTTTTTTTTTTTACCATGTCAAAAAAGGAAAGCCACACCTGCTTTCTCTGCCTGTTCTGTTAATCTGCCCCTGCTCTACTTACTGCTCATGTGTGTAATTCGGCGTAAGGTGACACACATCCCTGGCACAGGCATTTACATTTTTGCATTACTGTGGCTTCGCAGGTTATTTTTCACTTAGATGTGCCCTTCCTAAATAGGTTAATGGAGAAAATTTACTAATTTCACCACTCACTTCATCTCATGAACCTCAGTATGTTATAATTTGCTGTATCCATTTCTGACATCTCACTCCTTGTATCAGGCATGTCCTCTTTGGAAGTGTTATGCTTCTGAAACTTAGTTTATTCTGATCAATCTCTTTGAAACAGCCGCACATTTGTTATCACGACCTCCACACACCTCCCAGCACTCAGAAGAAGCAGTGCAAATGTAATTGCTTGTGAATTCTGCAACTAGCTGATGTGAATAAGGCAGGGAGACAGCAGAAAGAGCAAGGTGTGGGGAATTTAGGTCTAATAGCTTCAACCATGATACTGTACTGTCTTGGAATTTCAGCAAAATTATTTATATAATAAATATACCATTTAAAGAGCCTTAAAATTACTGAGAACACTAACAGTACGAAGTGAACCTCACACAGGCACCCCAAGTATCATTATTGTTAAGGGGAATAGCTGGATTTTTCTCTATAGAACTTCTCAAAGCCTGGCAAATTCTGTCCAGTGATTCCACTGAAGAGCAGGAAGGGAGCAGCAGACAGCAGCTTCCACGCTTATTTAGCCAATGAGCTCCACAGAGTCTTTCACTTTTCAGAGACAAGTAAATCTGCTAAATGCTTTATTCCTTAACAGGAGGACAGAGAATGGAAACCAAACTAATAAAACCACAAACAGATGTTCAAAGTATCTAGAAGGGGAAATGCGAATTTATACAGAAATGTAGTTTTATTACAAGTGCTCTCTCATTGCTACCATTTAAGTGTGCTAATGCAAAATGTATTTATTAACGAAAGACCCAGTTAAGAAAACTGTTTAAGTAACTCTCAGTAGTGCAAGCAACACAACTGAGAATGATGCTGCAGCTTTAACACACCAAAAAAAAAAAGAGTATGAAAGTCTACCTAGGAGAAAAGGAGCAGAAATAAAACAAAACATTACTACTGAAATTCTATATGAGTATTTTTTAATTTAATGCTGGGGACCTGTGAACACTTCTGTGACTTCTCAGCTTTGTCCAAGAGCATGATTTCACTACTGTGGGTGCAGTCTTCCACTGCTGAGGTATTGGGAATTTTGCCTCTGATTTGAGCAGACGGAGGCTGGCACATAGAAGTTGCAGCTGATGAAAGCTGGGAGCAGGACAGAGGTGCAGTGCTTCAGGGAAAAAAAGGCAGAGAGGAACAGTTTTTCTTTGATCAGTTGAGGTATAGGCAGACGAAGGCTCACAACTGGTTTTTTCCAGAACTATTGCTGTTTTATTGGATAAAATCTCAATTTCAAGTATTTGTCACAGAGCCTTCTAATTTAAGTGAGAAAAATACGAAAGACCTCTTGCTGGAGTATTAACAATATGTTCATCTCTTGATAGAAAGTATTAAGTCTTCACACTCACAGGATGTCTACACAAAGAATTAATGGAAAATATTGGAGAATACGGAGAAAACTTTAAATTTAAAAATACATTTTAAAGTCTTGATCATTATCACAGAACATCATCAAACATAGCTGAAGTTAAACAGTGGTATAATGGAAAATTCTGTTTGTCTGGAATTCATTGATTTGTTAATAAACTAAGACACACACTGGAATTAAGACTTGAGACGGCAACCGCCAAAACAGTAAAATCTCTTGAAGAAACTGTGAGAAATACACTGACAAATGGATTGGGGCTTCAAGCTATGGCAGACATCGTGGAAGTTGCAGCACACACACGAGGGGGAAGGTGGGCACAGCACCAGGAGGAGGAGAAGGCATCCGGGTGACAGCGATGGTAATGCCACACGCAGGGCTTGTAGTGAGAAACTAAGGCTTTTCACGCGGTTTTCTAAGTTGTTGTGGTTTTTGGCTTTCTTTCCGTTTTGCTTTGGTTTTTTGTTTCTAAAATTAATTTACTTTTAAGTGCATCCCCGCTGCTGTCCCGGCCCCGTTTCTCCTGGTGCTGCCGCAGCACTCACTCTAGTTCTGCCGGCGGTACGGCTTCTTGAGGCCTGCTCCGGAGCCCTGCGAGTCGCCGCCTCTGCGCCTCGGGGGCTGCCAGGACGCGCCGGGAGCGCAGCCACCGCTCTGCCCGGCCCTCGAGGCCTCAGCCCCGGCCTGGCCCGGCTCTTCGCGGGGCTGCTCCTCCACCGCGCTGGTGGCAGGGGAGGCGACATCGGCCGGGCTCGGCACGGGGGTGTTGTGCTGGCCCCCGGCGGCGCGGGGGGGCAGCTCCATGCACCGCAGCGCCAGCTCGCTGCACTGATCCTCGGCCACCTCGATGAGCTGCCGCACGAAGGCGGCCGTCTGCTCCTGCAGGAAGGGCTGCAGCTCCCGCATCAAGGCCTCCTCGTGCAGCCCGTAGCGGCACAGGCTGGCCACGATCCTGCCCTGCGCGAAGGCCACGTCCCACCAGCAGGCCCCGCACAGCACCTCGTTCAGCCACAGCTCCAGCGGCCGCAGGATCTCGGCGTGGTTGCGGAAGAAAAGCGCCCAGGTCTCGGGAGGGAACCCCGCCACGTGGGCCTGGGGCTGCGGCCCCGCGGCGCCGGGCTCCTCGCGGGGGCCGGCGCTCCGGGGCAGGGAGGGCTGCGGCACAGCCATCTCCACGAAGCCCTGGTCGGGCGGCGCTGGGTAGATGATGGTGTGCACGGCCTGCCTGCACAGCGGGCACGATGGGTTCTTCCTGGCCCAGCGCACGATGCAGCCCCGGCAGAACTTGTGCAGGCAGGAGCCCACGTAGGCGATGTTGCCCGAGGCTTCGCGGCAGATGGGGCAGCTCCACTCTGCCCCCGTGGCCATGCTGGCGGTGGTGGCAGGCTGGGGACAGCTGAGGAACAGGGGCTGCGCGCCCGCGCTGGTGTCGCACGCTGCGGGGAGAGAGAAGCCGTGGTCACTGGCTGTCCCAGGGAGAGGAGGAAGGAATGGCTAGGCTCCTGGAGAAGGACACCCTCCTGGCTCCCTGAGTCCTGTCGCCCACCCAGAGGGCACCGGGCGGCCACAGCTCACCTCGCTGCCCCAAGCAGGCAGGGTGGGGAAACAGGAGCAATGGCTGCGGGACTGGCACTGGGAGCTTCCAGTGGCAACCACCCAACACTGGGAGAAGCCTCAGCTTCTCTCCTTTTCACTCCATTTTAATTCCCAATAACCAGCCTGAGGGTGGGGGAAGAGTGAATGTTAGGTTTTACCAGGGGGAGGGATGTATGTCAAGCATGGTGAGAGCTTGAGATCAGTGGGTTTTGATTTGGCAGTGTACTGAAGCATACTGAAAAGCTTTTGCAGATGACTAGAACTAGTGGCAAGTCCACTCTTCAAAACAGCAATAATTTAAACATTTCGGGCTAAACCACAGGCCTGCAACATGAAACAATAGTATTTTACTGTTTTTGCTGTGGAAGTGTGCTTTTGAGACAAGAGCCTCAGGGACAGGTAAAGTTCTGTGCATTAGTGGTTTACAAAAGTGCCTAGTCCTAAAATGGAAGTTACATAGCTTATATCTAGATATTGAAGGAGAGTTGTGCTTGAGTAAATGATTGCCAAAATCAGCTAATTCTACACTAACTTTGCTTCTTAAGTGGAAGTACTCTTCAAAAGAAGTTCTTTCCTACTTACTTTTGTGATCAAGCTGATAACTTTATGATTTGTGGTACATTAATTAGCCCTAATAACATGTAATATGGCATAGGGTTTAAAGATACGTTTGAAGCACAATAAGGGTTCTGCTGGGATCCGGGAAGTCATTTCACCAGCATTAAATCAACTGTCAAACTGCCAAATCAGAGCCTGTCCACTATTTTGTTTGAGCAACAATTTTCTCCTGGGAAATGGCCCTAAGTATTTTGTGCCTGGAAGTCTTAAACCAAACGTATGTCGCTCTGCCCTGAAAGCTCCAGTTTTAACTTCCTGAAGTAATCACATTGCCTAGGATAGACCCAAACCCTCTGTGTGCAAGCCCTGAGAAAAAGTACCAAGTTAACTTCAGTCCTAGTGCTGTATCTGTAAACTTCAGAGACATATTTGCAGGTTACTTCTGTAAGTCCCTATGAAATACAGGGTCTAATTATATTTCTCTTAACCAAGGCAGTAATCAAGCCATAGTGATGGCACTCTTGAGCTCAAATTAAGCTCTGCTCAGCTAGAACCAAAAATTTATTGTTTAATTAGGATTTTGAATGTAATGTACAATGCTTTTGTGGCTGGCTTTGAGCAGTGGGACACATTTCCCAGAGAGAGATGAGGACCTTCTGCTCCTACAGTTAATGGCCTAGTGGAAACTAGTGGAAATTGCCACACCCTTGACACCTCAGATAACTCATCGTTATCGTAATAAATAATAAATGTCAAAGGCATGTCTTTCATAAAGCGCTGCTACCTATTACAAGAGTAACTCCCTGTGTTCTGTTTAAAAACAAACAAAACATTTGCATTAAACTTACAGAAGAGTAGAAGTACCAGTTCAGTTCAGCTGTAGGCACACTTGGTTTATGCTGGGTGGGTGTGTTGGTGTGATGACCCACCCTTAAGGGGAAGGAAGCACCTAAGAAAGAAGAAAAAACTGCACAGCATCAACTGCAGAAACAACATACAGTGAACTAACCATAACCCCTTTTTCCTGTCCCCTTGTGGCTGATGAGGGTGATGAAGGTAGAGAAACTGGGAATAAAACTAAGCCTGGGAAGAAGGCAGGAAGTAGTGGGAGAGTCTTTTAAGATTTGGTTCTAATTCTCATTGTCCTACTGTGATTTGATTGTTAATAAATAAGCAAGTTCCCCAAGCTGAGCCTGTTTTGCCCATGAGATAATTGGTGAATGATCTCTCCGTGGCCCTCATCTTGACCCACAAGCCTCTTGTGGTATTTTCTCTCCTCAGTCCAGCTGAGGAGGCAACTTGGTAGAGTGGCTGTGGTGGGCACCTCTGATCCAGCCATGGCCAACCCACCACAGGTTTTCACCTGTGAACAGCATTTTGTCATTCCACACGGTGTGATACTGCACACCCACCACAATTGAAATGCTATTTTTGCACCAGTCCATAGCCTTTCTCTTCCCATGTGTCATGATCATTTCTGCCAGACACTGAAATGTAAGTGGTTTCTTGGTGCCCTTAGGCAGCAAAGGCATTTAAGGAAACTGAAGAGACTGGAAGTACTTGTAAACTCTCAAACTTTCACATAAGCTTCGTTACTCATTGAGCTGTCCTGCAGAACCAGCAAAAGCCCACAGAAATACGACAAACTAGCTCCCTGATGTTAAAGATTGTGACAGGGACCAGCTTCCTTAATCCCTGTGATCCTGACACGAATTCATGGGAGTACACCACAGTTCTTGTAGCACCAGTGCCAAGACCTGCTGTTCTGCAGAAAACAAGGTAATTAAGAAATCCCTGTTGGAGACAGACTGTGAGTAAAATACATATTATTTGACATTTTCAACATGTTTTCCCTTGAGGGCTTTTTGATATACTCTAATGTAAGGTTGTCAATAAAAACTTACTGATGTCTTTGTAAGGGGATTCAAGAGAATAAATTCTACCCCAGAAATCAATCCTATATACTCTTGCAGTTCCTAAGAAAGCCAATAGAGAAATGCTTAACACAAGAATTGATTTGTCACTACGTAGTCTTTTGAAGGGATGTGTTAATACACAGACCAAGACATCTCTGAGAATTCCCTGTGTTGTGAGAGACGTGATAAAGGTAAAACGAACAGACAAAGCACAGTCAATGTGAAACAGGAGTTCAGAATAAGAATCTGTTGAAATCTCCTGAAATACAAATGTGAACAGGAAATACAGATGTTAGCAAAGACTGAAGGAAAAAAGGGTCTAAGTACTGCAGAATTTATGCTGTACTCACAGATTAGGGGAAATTCAACATTTTCCCATGGAACTGAGAAATAACAGAATATATTCATGAGATTAAATATGTGATCTTTAAAGTTTTTCATTTAAAAAGCAATAGCAGCTATTTCTAGAATAAAAATACCATTAAGTCTGCAAAAACAAAATCACTACACCTTTTCTTCTACTGTCCCAAATACTAAACAAGAAAGTCAAAGCTCATTCAAACTGACAAGATTTGAATTTTTTTTCTTTTATCAAACACAGTGTCCCAGCAGGACAGGAAAGAATCAGTTTCCAGCTCTTTCCCTCCCAAAATCAGACAGCTCAGCAGAGTGTGAGGATGGGTGATTGCTGTGGTGCTGGTTTGTGTGACAGAGGAGACACGGGGGTATTGCCAGCAATCCCCACCAAGGATAAGCCTGAGGCTGAGAAGAAGCCCCTTCTGAATAAAATCTTCTTGAAACCACTTGTAGAGGTTGTTGTTTTATGTGGAAAAAAAAAACAAATGAACCAAAAACCCCCAGAAAACCCAACCAACCAACCAAAAAAACGTTTTTCGTAAGAAGTGTTTCTGAAGACTCCAGTCAGTTTTAACCTCAAGTCAGCTTTAATAACAGGCTGGTGAATTGCAGTGCCCTGCAGGACTTCAGGCTGCAGTACTGCAGCAGTAAGAAAGAAAAGCAGGACTGCTAAAAATATGCTTCAAAGAGAATCCCCCCAAATTCTCTCTCCCAGCATTTTTTATAAGTTTCTTCTCTACAGCAGAACTCAGCTATCAGGGGATCCCTTTCATTATTTTTACAATTTGTTTGTCATTCAGCTCACTGGACACTTCCGCAGCGGATGCTTTTCCTACTGTGTATGGTCCTTGAAACAAAAGTGTGTGATATTATGGGGACCGAAAGCTGAGTTTTAATTTCACTTCTGTGGGCTGTTCAAACCCTAATGGTAAGAGAAAAATAGCAAGTAACTGAAAAGGGACCAGTGTAACTATCTTTGGAGTTGATCCTTCTTTGACCACGTTAGGGAGTTTCAGAGGTGCCATTCAACCTGAAGGGTTTTTTGATTCTGTGATTAATTCCAAACAAGCAAAAGTTATGGTGTCCTTTTAGCATGTAACTGCAGGTTTTGTAGTGTACAGTAACAGCTTTCAAAACCAAGTTTTCCTTAGTAAAGTGCCTAAGCACTTGTTCAACTGCTGGCAAAACCAAAAGAGAAACATTTGCTGAAAATGTATTCTTAAATTGCATTAATGAGCGGCCTGAGGCTTCTCTGCCTAAAGCTGTCCTGTTGCTGGTGTTAAACCTGAGTCCTCAGCGTGACCATTCACTGAAGCCCAAGGCTAAATCCTACCCACAAATCAACCAAAACCAGAGCGCGGAAATATCTTCTCAGGCTTGAACATAATGTGCAGTAGACTACATTAGGTCAAGGTCACTCAGTTCAAGGCATCATAGATTCTAACTGTTTCTGAAAATAATTTTTCCACATCTCTTCTTCTTCTTCTTTTCCCTGCACCAACATTTGCACAGCTGATCTGCTAGAACAGGGTTAATAATTTATTTTTAAATTTTTTTTGTTTGTTTTTGAATAAAGTTCCTTTTTATGCCTGATGATTTCTCTGACCTAGCTCAGCATGGGGTCATGAAAGGTTTATGGAAGGAAAATGGAAGCTGTAGGAATGATTTCCCAAGTCAAACAGGGAACAGAACTCCTACTGTGTAGTCCCAGCACCAGGCAGGTGTCCTGTCTTTGTACTCTCGCTCCACTGTTTTGTGCCCCTCTGCCGGGAAATGAGCAGGACAACACTAAGTCCTCTACCTCACTCCTCTTTAACATTCCCACTTGGAGGTTTAATTTTCATGTTGGCACTTAATTGAAAATGAGCAATAAAGGGCCTTATAAGTGAAAGCGAGAATTAATATGTACTATTGAATTCTGGGTTTAAGTTACCCCTTTTGCCTTTCTTGTACCCAGCCAAGGCTGACAAGGTAACTTGCTGACCTTGTGAACTCCATGTCCAGCCTGCTCAGGTAGCAATTAAATAAAGAGGAGGTGATGGAAGAGTAATAAATTAACTGCATCTAGAAATCATCCTTCTTCACTCCCTTTTTTGATTATTCCATCTTTGTGCTTCTGTGGTAGTTACAGAGCAGATCAGTGACCTCAGGATTGCTGTAACTGCTTACAGGTCCCTACAAAAGCCACTGCAGAAGGGGCGGCCTCACTTTCACCTCAAACAATCATCTTTGAGAAATAAATATAACTACCAAACAAAGGTCTTTTTCCTCCAGAAGCCACACACCTGCCCTGCTTTCTATGCCAGCCTGAAATAGTGATTATGTCTCTTCATTTCTGCTTTGAAAAGCCTGTGCTACATCAAGCTCCACACCCACAAACGCTGGTAGTGGGTTTACAGTTTCCACCCAAACAGTGTACAGGTACCCTTGGCAGTGGTGTGCATTGTGTGGACTGCGGGAGGTGGTAATGCAGAAAGAGTGCACACACACCCTGACTGTCCTGCAGTTACTGAGAGGGCTATGCAAAACACTTCAAAAGTAAAGAAACCTTGTGCATTTCAAAGGTTATAACTTGAGTGGATCACAGCAGGTATATGTCACCTCTCAAAGACATCACTACTACACTATTTCCATTCATTTGTGAGCTGCCTTTACAAGCCTTCCACACAGACCACCTCCTGGACATCACGTTGCCTCCCTCCCCCTTTTCTGCTGTAACTGCATTGCAGATACCGCCACAAAAATCAGTTTTGTGGTAGAACTAATTACATCTTAAAATTAGTTGTGCTCATTTTCAGATTTTGCTAATTTAATATCCTTGTTGTAGGCATAGAATCCACACTGAGAAACAGAAAGCCTGTTAGATAAGTTCACCTAAGGTGTGGCTAAAAGACTTAATGGTACTCATCAAAGGCTCAGAGAAAATCTTCCAGCTAAAGGCTCTGAACAAGAAACGAAACACAGTCTTTTGTTTTTTGCAGCTGAAAGAAATCAGTGGCTAATTTCAAGTTTCTGTTGGCATTTCAAAATGAAAATACCAGGAATGACCAGGAGGAAGGATAGTGAGAGTTTTGTTTGTACAGGCCCAGTGGGAGCCCATGGAAGTCACAGGGAATCTGTCCTTCACAGCAGAGCCTGTCTCTTTGCCCAGCAATCACCCTGAGCCACACGATTGAATCACATCACTTGTCTTCCTTTGTTACTGCTAGAGAGGATTGAGATAATCCTTTGCTTTCTTCCATCAAACAAACGAAAAAAAACCCCCAACCAAACAAGAAAATAAACAAAACAGTCACTGCCTTGAGGCTGAGGACCAGGTGCTTAAAAACTGCCAGTCCTTTCTTTGGTGGAAGAGAATTGCTTGATGAAGTCTAATGTTATGCTTGTACTGTATTCAGGGGATTATTTAATAGCAATATAAACCTTCAACATAGCAGTCGAATATATTTGAAATATATAGGTGCCTTTTAAAATGAAAACATGACCATTGAGAAAAATACATAGGTGTATAACCAACAGCTCTAACACTTACTCTGTGTACAAAATCGGGACAGCTTCGGGTTAAATTTTTCTCTCATTAGTATGCTGGCTGTTTGCATGTGAAATAAGTCAGTCTTTATGCTAAAATTCTATGTTTCCCACAGTGTTAAAGGATTACAAAGTTGTATTTCTCAGGTATTCAAAAACCTGAAAATATAAACCCCTGAAACTATTTTTTAAATCATGAATTGCAAACATTTGAATTTAAAACATTTTTATATCTATGATGCACATAAATTAGATCTAGGAGAAACAATGATCATAACTGAGGATGAAACAATTCTCTTTCACCCAGAAATGTACATCTCTTCTTACCAGTAAAGGTATCAGGAACGGAAAATATTGTTGAGTTTTGGGAAGAGGTTTGCTTGGTTTTTTTCCTAAAAGGGTGAAATATTTTTCCTTTTTTTTTTTTTTTTTCCACAGTCTACTGGCACTGAAACAATATTAATGAAGAAGACTGAAGACTCCTTTGAAGTGTTCCCCTTTAGGTATCATTAGATGGTACCATGTCACAGATTGCTTTCACTGAATAAAACAGTAATTTAAAGACATTCTGTTATTGTAATAGAATTATGTTCTGTTTAGTCTGTGATACTTATATTTATACCTGTGTTTTAAAAACTCAGTGATGCAGCAGGAATATGAGACTGAAATATACGACAAGTTGGATCACTGAGACAGGGGATCAAAGCCTTAATTTTGACTCAAGGAAGCGACATTCTCTGGTTAAGGTAAACTGAGGGCTCCAAACAGACACCAGTAATATGAGAGCTGAGAACGCTTTTGGTGGAAATCTTACGGAAATCAAACCAACTGTAGTGAACCTAAAAAATACCTGTAGGGGAAGCAAACGTAACCCAGCTTTAATGATATTTTCATTATAGTCATGTCCAACATGACATAGATAATCTTATTTCTGGAGGAGCCAAACCCACAATTTTATGCAACCTGAACAAAAAATGAGAATGTTTTAATCTGTTTAGAAGATTTGTGCTGCTCATTACTGACCTGACACACACTGTGTGTCTATGATAAAGAAAGAACAGTAAGGATTCAATTTCAAGTCTCCTTGTGCAGAGGAATTCAAAGCTGGCTATTCCGAGGCTAATATGCGTAGTCAAATTAATGATTTAGTGGCAATCCAGAGGTGAGGTGCTCTCAATTTCCATAGGTAGGGGGGAGAAGTGGGCATGGAACACATGCCAGTAAGGGCAGCTGCCTGTCTCATACACCTCAAGCCTTCTTGATCATTCAGCTCTTTCTGGAACTGCTCTCCTCTAAGACGGCGGTGTAAGAATCCATCAAACATGTTAAAAAATGGAATTTCTTTAAATACTTCATCACTACTTTACTACATTGCTACCACTTCGTTAATACTTCATTCATTTGTGTTCCAAAGTAATATATACACATCTCTCACAAACATCTCAATGTCCTTTTGACTGGAGTTCTCTAATCAAAAAAGGACTGTCCTTGCTCTGCTGTTAATACCTTCCAAGTCATAGAAGGAATAGGCTTTGAATTAAGGTCTGCTGATTAAATTTAAAGACTTTTATGCTACTGTATCCAGTATGAATATTTGCTGAACCATAATTAGTTTTCGAAGATCTATTTACATTGCATTTTCCAACAGATTTCTCTCCACTAGCATGGCATTTGCCCTTAAATTTGCCCTCACGACTGTGTGAGAGCACATATGTCAGTGCTTGAGGCTCTCCCCTCCACCCAGAATGTTTCCAAGGCAGACACCTATTGAACTACTGTGGATGTAATTTTTATATCCTGCTGTAATAGCAGCCATCAACTGAGTGTAGATCACAGACTATAAAGTCTGTTTATTACTAGAAAAGTTATAAGTGTAAGCACCATTTATCCAATCTCTGTAAATATTTCACTTAGATTATTTCACGTAAATATTTCACACAGAAAAAAAAAAACGAAGCTCCAAAGGAAACCCAGGCCCTGGAAGCACATCAGCCCTCTGACCTTACCAGAGAACTGTGTCAATTCTACTAGTCTCTCCTCTGTGCAACACCAACCATCTGTCTCCTCAAGGCAGGGCTGCACTATGCAGCATTTGAATTCCTGTAAGAAAAAAGAGCCAAAGACAGAATAGTCAACATAAAATCCCCCTTCTCTGGGTGTTGTTTTACAAGATTTTGATGTCACTGTGGAAAAGTCTTTGCAGAAATTAATGCTACCAGGTGATTTTCTAAGTACCAGTAAGCTTTCCTGGATACTGTCACTCATTAGAAGATGTTGTTTACTCTCATAGCATTTATGGCACTGCTGTAGTTGCTAAATCACTCCTGCTGGGACATCTCTTGGTACCCTGGGATACTCTGTGCAATGTGGAGGGAGGCAGGTAGAGTCCTACCATCCTGGTTGATTAAGTTCGCTGTGCTGCTGCGTGAAGAATCCTGTGCTAGCCAGTTTACTGTGAAATCATTCTTAGGTCAAGCCATGTCAAAGTAAAATGCAAGTAAAAGCATTCACTGCACTCAGTATAGAAGCAGCTACAGAGACTTAAGTGAAGAATGAAGGAAAAAGCACCTTTAAACTACTTATGGCTAAATTCAATCTGAAGTGGTATTGCTCCCCCACTGGCAGACTGACTTATCACTTTTCCTAACACATTCTTTGCTAGAGACTCACTGCTTACTCATTTTAATGAGTAAAAGTCTGTTTCTTACTGCACGTTCTGGTTTGTATCACCAACCTGGACTTCTGAAGACCTGTAGGGCTGAGACAGACTAGATCTTTCTTTACAAACCTTGGTCATTCCTTTGTGTTCATGAAATTATCTGTGTTTTCCTCTCAGCTGAAATAGTTTCACTTTCTTCAGGGAGTCAAGTTTTTTTAACCAAGATGCCAATTTCTGTGTTTGGTTAATTAACTCTCTCACCTAACAAATTAAAATTTCTCCTTTTACTAAGCGACTCCTTCTAGATCTTTACTTATGAAATGTCTTTGCTGCCAAAGATCTTATGAATCACTCTGTGAGGACAACAGATTTGGGGTAATCCCCACCAACACTTCACGTGTGAGCACACTGAATGCAACATCCACTCCATGTACAGCACTCCATGTACAGCACTCCATGGACCTTTTGTCATCCACACCTGATTTTCCTTTACAGAAGGGTCATTCCTTCAGAAAAGGTGCCAAAATATCACTGATGAGGTACACTAATGGTTACCTTCCAAAGGGTTCAAATTCAGCCAGCCAGCAGTTAAGCAGTATTAGAGGTAAGATCTCCTTTGTACCTTCCATTTCTACCTCACCTTGTTTCTTACTAAATGATACCTATGCACCACCACATGTGTTTTGATTTCTTGGCTTTGTGTTACCTTTTTTCGTATGAGAGATATGAGCTTCAGGTGTGTTAAAAGAGATCATACTTCTATGGAAATACAACAGTTTTAGTTATAAAAGGAGCAGTGCCTCTTGTCTTGAAGAATGTCATCTTCTATGCCCTGTGGCTCACATCTAATTAGTGTTCTTTTCCTACATCCCTTTCCTTATTTTGAAAATTAATAGACTTCATAGTACACTGGGTAGCTAGGAGGAAGCAGAGGGTCACCAAAGAGATGATCTGAAATGTCATAAACAGGAATTAAAAATTGGTCTTTGCATACTAATTGTTTAATTGTGATAAGTTAGTTAATTAATGTTGATGTTATTATAAGTTAAGTTAATGTTAAAATTAAAAGCCACTCCAGATGAGCTGAGCTGACCCCGAGCATCCCCATGGAGTGGCTTCTCTCCCTGACCACTCCAAAACTGGCCAGCTGACCCCGAGCACCCCCGTGGAGTGGTCATTCATCCCACTTTTTAAAGATTTTAATGGTTCCACATGTTTTCCAAGTTTACAAGTTAAAGAAAGTGTTTCAAGAAGTTCTGCACTATTAATGTAATGTTTGTACACGATGTAGTTTATTATTAATTGTAAAAAAGCATAGTTTTCCCTGTATAATTTATGTTTTATTTAAATAAGAGTTTCAGGACCAGGCTAACTTAGCAGGGCTTCCTAACTGACAGTTTCTAAAAATAACACCGACCTGCCATCCCTGCAACTGGGCTCCATGGCAACCAGGAATACTAATGAGGCACTTTCCCGCCGTTTCCATCCATTGGCCGGGGAAGGTGACCTCACCTTCCGNTCCCTGTATAATTTATGTTTTATTTAAATAAGAGTTTCAGGGCCAGGCTAACTTAGCAGGGCTTCCTAACTGACAGTTTCTAAAAATAACACCAACCTGCCATCCCTGCAACTGGGCTCCATGGAAACCAGGAATACTAATGAGGCACTTTCCCGCCGTTTCCATCCATTGGCCGGGGAAGGTGACCTCACCATAAAATACCACCAATCACAAACACCCCTAGAGGAGGAGCCAACACCCTTTAAAAAGCCCTGCACGGGGTGGAGTCCTGCTTTTTAGCCGACCAGCAGCTAGGAAGCGCGGTGGTGAGGAGCCTGGCGTGTTACTCTTTTTGGAGCTTATAATACTGATACCGGAGAATCTATACTTATTAGAGATTTCCCCTCAGTGCCGTACAGTTCCCTGTCTTGGACTACCATTCGGTAGTCCAGGCATCTAATTCTCCGTGTTCCCGGTTTTTCTTACTGTGTTTTATTTTTAAGGATCCCGTTTTTATTTTTTGCTTTTGTTGTCAAATAAACATCATTATTTTTAGACGACAAGAGCGAGTTGTCTCGTTTTTACGACATGAAATATTCCAGCATGTCGTTAGGACAAACTCCAGAGATACTACTAAGCATCAGCAGCTTAAGAGGTAGAAAAACCATCTCCCCAAAACAAGAGTTAAGTAAGGAGCACAAAGACATTAAAAATCAATGTGCTGTACCTTCTGCTACCAACCAGCTTGTTCAACTCCGTACCATGTGCTGGCTGCTACTGGATAGCTCATAAAAGCTCACGATCACAAAAGGGAAATTCTGTGTTGCAAGTAAGTTAAAAAAATTAGAATAATGCTGAGTTTCTGATGAGGTTCAGAGAAGTGAACGGTGAGCAGACCTACTCGCTGCCTGTTCAGCTATTAGAGAAGGCTAATTCCTATGACAGGGCACGTTGCCGGCTCTGACTTACCTGGCCCAGTCATCTTGGAGTAATTAGGACCATTTCAGAGTAGCTATGTCCCACCCTTGCTGCTGCTCCTTGGAACAGGCAGCAGCTGAGAGTCTTGCAGAACAGGTAATAAAAGTGCAAGTGTGGTGGGTTCTGCTGGTGCACACACATGTTAAAACACAGAAAACTGCTGTGGGGCAAAAGTGGCATTTTCAGACATCAAACACGGAGGTAACTACTGTCAGGGGAAAGGGTGGCACTGCTTAGAACTGCCTAGTGGGAGAATTTAGGTGGAGATTATTAGATAAAACTTATTAGGTGAGGAAAGAATGATGCTTAGGAATTCTGAATTTCCCAATTAAAGCCAATCAGTATTTTCAGAACATTTTGGGAGGGAAAACATTTGGGTGGTATTCAGTGAAGAACTTGATCATCTTTTCTTTCTTACAGAAGATTTGCAAGAATTATTTGGTCAGCTACATCTAGTTTAACATACCTGGGCATCTGCCACCATATGATTGTCCCACTCAGAAGAATAATG
>VZTD01000380.1:82357-174419 GCA_013397725.1 Rhagologus leucostigma | reverse complement strand
CCACACGTATACTTGTTCACAATAAGCAAGGTCTCACCTCAGATGCAACTTGGCCCTTCAATAATTCACACTGAGCCCGCAAGCAACTACACAAGACCATTTCTTAAGCAGTAGGATGCACTTGCTAAGGGAGCAAATTGTGCTAAGGAACAAAACTTGATCAAAAACTTGCACGCTACAAAATGCAAGGGCGACACAAAGTAAGATTTTCAGAACAAAACGCTGCAGTCAAGGCAGCAGAGTCATTCCAGAGAGTCAAAATCTACACAGACAGAGGTCAGGCTCTGAAAGTTTTCTTTTCCCAAAGGTGAAAATGCCTGAAAAGTTGAACAACTGATAAAAGAGCCAAGAGAGAGAAATGTGTGCAAATTGAAAGTGTAAAAGATAATTATTAGGTGGTGCTAACAACAGGGTTGGCTACCACAACTTCGTGCCCGAGGTGCAATGGATGGTGAGGCTCAGGATGCATTCCCTGTGCGTACACATGTGGAAGCACACCTGTATAACACCTGCATTCGTGGATGCACAGCCAGCCAGGCAGACTAACATGCACAGAGAGCAGCCAGCCTGAGGAACGAGGGCAGGCTCTCACAGGGAGTATCACCATCCTTTCACATATGGGGAAACAAGCACAGCGTCGGTAAAGATGCTTTGCAGGTAATTTAGTAGTCAAAACCAAAGGGAAATACACTGCCTTCGTATGCTTTTAAATCAGTACTGTGCTGGTTCTAGCTGGAATGGAGTGAATTTCCTTCACAGTAACTAAAATGGGGCTGTGCTTCGCGTTTGTGCTAAAAGCAGCGCTGGTAACACAGGGATGTTTTCCCTACCCAATGTTTCTGTACCGTTTCATTTACAAATTAAAAATCTTTATGGGGCATTGGGATACAGATTGTAAATACTGTATGGGAGATGACTGCATTTTGCTTGTTGTTGTCACTTTTGACTTACCAGACCCACAGAAGTTTGCCCTGGCAGAGGGACAAAGCAGGTGAAAGATTCCCATTGAATCAGGATGCTTAGAAAATCTGGAGCAGTGGGTATGAACAGCATAGCCTTGGTTCTTCTGAAAAGGACCAGTGGCTCAGAGAAGCTTCAGGGTCTCATGTCCTTAAATGCTGGTTTCATGAAACATAGATCCTACAGCTGTCCCAGTGTAAGTACTAACTGAATTTCTGATTTTCCAAGAAGTCAGTTGAAACTTCCAACTTATTTCCAGTAAGTACGAATTAATTTTCTAAATTCCTCAGCGAGCTACATAGGTAATGCTCAGGGAGTGTGAAAGCTGTTAATATACCCAGCTCTTCTCTCTAGCCCAGAAAAAAACATTATCTGATGATGATACAATGGGCTTCAGATGGAGACAGTGAATTGTGCATGAGAACCACCTTGTAACACTGAAGAGGGCACTACCTACCTCTCTGAGCTCTGGCTTCAGCGTCCCTCACTGAGGGCTGAGGGAAAACATCACTCAGTCCTGCTCAGGACTTTCTTTCTCTTCACAAGCTGATAAATGGAAAATAATTATTTTTCATTTGAATCTTAGTACAGCCAGTGGATGGCACAGGCACCAGAGGCATGCCATCATGGAGCTGTGTGTTTCTGCAAGGCAATACAGAGCAGTTAATGAACGTTTCTCACAGCTCATTAACGAAATGCCGGCAGTTACATTGATCTCTCCCTCTTTTCCTAGTCAAGGCTGAAACTTCACCTGTGCAAATCACAGGAGCAGGCTCAGTCCTCACACAGCCAAGGGAGGTGTGTGCTCTCAAAGACAACCTGACTTTGCCTTGTCTTCTCCTCCTCCTATTTTTTGATTTATGCCACATCATCCTTGTAGGGAACAACTTGCAGTTTTCATCTGGCTGCACTTTCAGAGGCTGCAGAGCAGTGTCCTGTCAGGTACACTGGTGGTGACAGGAAGCATGTGTCAGAGAAATTATGAGAAACATTAATCAAAAAGTCAGGCAATGGCAGACCTTCCACAGAAACTGTTACCCCAATTATTGCAGGGACTGCAAATCAGGTTTTTTCCAGGCTGGCCATATCCTATCTGACACACAGACTCCCAAATGGCCATTTTTCATTGGATTTGCCACATAAATGTGGGAGAGGCTTCTCAGCAATCTCTTGATTACTATCAAGTCATAACAGACAAATGGCCAATTCAGAATGACAGTCTGGCATCCTTTTCTTGTAACATGGAGATCATTTGGAGGGGGCAGAGGACACTGCAGAATCTTCTGTGTCTTATGGCAGTTTCAACTTCAAGTAAACATGATCCTAAAATACCAGAGTGACAAAAAATACTGCTGAGGGAAACACGAATAAGTCACCATGTCATAGTATGTAGTCATCACTTTGTGCAATGTTCATTGACTTGAACAAAATGATGAAACTTTATTCCCTGGTGAGAAGTTGAAGTAGTGCAAGCCTATTTATAGCCCCCAAACACACAAAGAAAACCTGTCAATCTCTGCAGTCCAACTTCCATCTTGCCTTTCAGTTGTCATAAATATTTTTGGTTGCAGAAGGCAGAAATAGATGGCAAACTAATTAACTCATTGACTTGATTTTCCCATTCAAAATGTTGCCATCTTTAGGAAATAGCAGAGGACACAAAGGGTCATCCCTTATTGCAGAGCTCAGCATGCTGCACATATTTTGGGTTACATTTTGGTTGCACTGGGTGGCTTTTCCTTTTACAAAAATATCCCTATAAATGCAATACATAAAATAATCTTAAGTTCCAGAAAGTTTATGCTCAGTTCATGCAAATATTTAATCCTCTATTACATAAAACATGAGCTGACACTGCGCTTATTTTCATAAGCACTTCATTAAACACACTCTCGGTCATGTATAATGTAGTAGAAACTGTTTGCTAAAGGAATAGATCAGTTGGCATGTATTGGCTTACATTTTGAATCCCCGCTAGCCAGGCCTGAAATAATGAAAATAATTTTCAGTCTGATGGTCAGACATAAAAATGGGAGAAAAAAATTGGAGATATAGCCGAGTTACTCTTGAAGAAATTCAGTTCCAACATGCAATATTAAAATATCAATTTTAAGATGTACTTGTAGAAGATTAATTCATCAAATTTGATTAATTGTGTACATAAAAATGGCAACAGCAATTTTATGGAGCTTAATAAACTAGTATTTTTCACTTTTCCTCAAGACAGTCATCCAGCTAAACAGTCACACAACTCTCACAAGGATTTCACTAGAGTAATTCTTGTTCCTGCAGGCTGCAAAAAGATAATTTCCCAACTGCTCTCTCTCTTTAAATTACTCAGGAATTAACTTCTGGATTGTGAAGAAATCCTTCAGTCACTGAAAGTCACTGCACTCCTCCAGCTCTGTGAGGAAGGGGTGGATATTCACAGATGTGTCAGCACTCCAGCCAAAGCAGAGACTCACCTACAAATCACAGAACTACCAATCTGCGTGAAATTCATGTCATTTTGGCTTGCACTTGGATATGGGTGTACTAAAATGGAATAGCAATAGGATGCAAGGTTTCTGTAATACTTGAATACAGTTTGAGATAAGGATGTGAGTGGTGTGATCATTCCAAAAGGCAACAGTTGGTAAAGTTAACACAAGAAAGATGAGTGGAAAGAAAAAATCAAAATAAATGGAAGAGTGAGCAGAAGAGAAAACCTCTCGCTGGGGTCAGGGAGGACAACAGCATAAAGACAGGCATGAGGAGGGAGACCCTGAGAAGAGAGAAATTGAATTCAGCTTAGTTCTGATTTTTCTCCCTGAAGCTCTCTCAATTCCACTCGCCTTGACTTCAGGGCAAGCACCAAGGAGGGACTCCAGCCCTCTGGGCTCCCTGTTTGGCATCAGCTCCACAACACTGTAAAAAACACAGTTAATTTAGAATACAATTGTTTAATGTAATGGTTCAGTGTATAACAAGTGCCGATTAACATGGTGTGAGAAGTGGCCACCAGCAGCAAGGGCATTGTTAATGAATTAATTCAATAAAGCTTAAAACTGCCCTGATTTGTCAGTCTTCTAAACAGTCCATCACAGCAAGCCCAAATTCCCTGAGATAGATAGATAGATAGATAGATAGATAGATAGATAGATAGATAGATAGATAAATAGATAGATAGGCATGTACACATATGTTTTGTTGCAACAGTGTACACAGAAACAGGCATTTTAGAGTGCACACAGGATCTCCCCAAAAAAAGGAACCAGTGTGAAAAGTCCTGAGTTCTATCTGCCTAATGCAAAGCTGTTTTTCTGATAAATCTCCTGTGAGAGAGAAGACCCATTGATCCTCCTCCTGCAATAGATCTTGACTCTGGAATAATGACTGGCTTTCTCTCTTTTCTAAATTCATGGAAAGTGATCTTTCCAATTGTTACATGCAACTATACCATACTGCTGATTTAAAATGATCTGTGAAAGCAAAGAAACCAGACACAAATCTCTCAAAAACACTTGAGCTAGTTAAAACTGGGTAAAAAAGCTGCAGCTTCCAGATACATGCCTGTTCTAATAATCTGGCATCCAAGACAGAGTTACAACTGCGAGTAATTATGTAAAGACAGCTCATGTCAAAGTTTCTACAATAATCTCACTTGCGTATTTCCTTTCAATCGATCAGTTATCTAGACATAAGGAGAAAAAAACCAACTCAAACCTCAAATAACTTCTAGCAACAGGGCTTGAAGTAAGAATAGAAGTAATTTTCAGAAACTGGCATTTCAGGAGGTAGGCCTCAACACTTCTTCTCACATTTAACAGGTGCTAATGTAGCTTGCACAATATTTTAAACGAAAGTTAAAAACAAAATCTTCTCTGAATTGGGTTTGGTAATTTTTGAAATTATAGTTAGATCAAAGATTTTTGCTGTATGTGGATTTACTGCCGTGGGATTTTTTTCAGGGCATGTAATTCACTCATGGATCTTCTGAAGTCTTTTCTGTTCCAGCCTTTAAATAAACGTACAGTCTACCATCCAGGCATGACCATCTCTCAGAAAAAAATTGTGACAACACTTTTCCCTCAGGATTTCTCACTTTACGTGAAATACTGAGGTCCAGAGACTCTGAGGTTGGCAGGCTGGTTTACTGTAGTTCAGGATTTAGTCCTATTGGCCATGACAAGGTGCAGTCAGTGATGCTGTTAGATAAAATTTCAGTGTGTCCCACTTCAGAAATCAAGCAGTAACCCTGCATTTTCTCACCTCATATGCCATTAGAAATAACCTTTTTTTCCAAAAGTCTCTCACTGCACAGGAAGCTAACCCACCTGGATCTTCCCATGATTTCACAGGAAAATCTCTGGAGGCTTGGATTGTGTCTGTTTTTCCACCTCCCCTGCAGCTGAGCAGTCTCAAGCCCCCAGCCGCTTCTGACCTGGGGGCAGACCCCTGGCTGTTCCTCACCAGCAGAATGGTGAGAAAACGGCACAACTTCACCTTAATCACAAGATCAAGCTGTAAACTACAGCAAGGTTCCCATGCTCCTCACCTCCAACAGAGAAATTCTATTGAATTTCACTCAACATTCAGCCTGTGCACTTTGTTTTTTGGCCAGCAGTGCTCATTCTGGCACAGCCTCACCATATGAGTACGCAAGTGAATATATATTTGCTATAAAGCAAAGCCTTGGCTTAGAACAATATATAGTGTGCTGGGCATGCAACCTGTGGGAATGAGATTCAATGCCTTTTTAATAAAATCTGTAGGTTCAGGGAGTATGTTTTCCTTACAAAGCCTGCTGTGAGAAGATGAATTCTCCACAAAAACTATGTACTTCAGTAAGAGGCAACAATTCTTCCTTAATTTTTTCCATCCTTCCATTTCCTCCTTGGTAAATAGGTATAATATACTTTCACTAACTACAAAGGAGGAAGTAATTTAATTTACTATCTATAGATAATGTTGTATGTTTTGATGCTACATAAACTGTTCTTAACATTGGCTAACCTTACCCCTATGAAATAGTTAGCAAATACCTACTGCCTGCTTTTATGTGTCCCTGTTCATTTCATAATTGGGAGCTCTAAGCTTAACTATTGGAACTTAATTATTGAAAGCAGAAGCAGGAAGCAATGCACACCAGTAAATGTCTGTGCACACCTCAAAAAAAAGTCATTTTTGCTTGTGAAACTATAGTCACTAATACCCTGATGTTCAGATTTGACAACAGCAACAATAACTGAGCAGCTGAGACTCAAATATGACCACTGCTACGTGATACCTCACATGCCATTAATATTTGCCAGTCATGTGAAACCTCCATTAAGTTTCACCATTAAAAAATTAACATTTTTACATACTGATAGTACACATCAGAAAAATATTCTGGACCCACTGCTGCGTTGTACTTGAACAAGATGACTGAACAGTTACTTAATGGAAGCCAAGCAAGTCCTGGAGCAATGCAGTTTTCCACTTCATTACCAACTCAGACTCCTTGTGAACCCCTAAACTTGTTATTTATCTAAGTGGTTTTTTATTGGCAATAAAACTTTCAAGCTATAACTGATATATTAGTTCGTATTTTCTTCTCATTTGTTCCTTGCTCAATCCTTGAGTCCAAACAGATGGAGCAACAACAACAAAAAAACCTGATTCTAGCCCTCTATATTTCCACTGTCAGTTGCTAGAATACAGTGTCTCAATCTGTTAGATTACTAACAGTTCTGCAGAAGAGGTCAGATTTCACAGAAACCCCAGGGGGTTTAGTGAAAGTAATCTAGGAAGGCAGAAGAAGGTAAGTATTCTCTTCCACATATCAATGCAAACAGCTTAAAGACAAATACAGATGAGCCAGAACGCTTGGCATCAAGAGAGGCTCTGTGTAAAGAGGTGTTTCCAACTCATTGTAGGGTGACAGTAATGAGTAGAGTAAATTTTTCAAGACAAATAGATTTGGTCATGAAATGGCTGCTTCTGAAACCAGTCATCCTGGCAGGAAGCCCATGCAGTGCAGGTGCTTCACACCAGGAAATTCAGCACTCTGGGCAGTCAGTGGAGACAGGTAAGCAATTTCAGAAGAGTTGAACCACAGCACAGAAAAGAGCAGCCCCTGTCTGCTGGCAGCTTCGCAGCTCTGAATATGCACTTTGTTCAGAAGCAGTACTGTGATCCAGAAGGATGTGTTTTCAAAGAGGCTCCTCATCTCAGGAATTCAAAATCTGTCCTTCCCTCCAAGTGCTTAAATATCCTTGAAAAAGAGGAACTTTGGTGAAAACAGAACTTGCAGAAGTCAAATTATTTTTAACTTCTGTTTTACTCAGATCTTCTGTTTAAAATCCCAGGTACAAGCTACAGATAAATGTTATAGGACCCTAGTCAGCATGACACCTTGATGCTGACAGGAACAAGGGGTACAGAGAGGAGTTCAGCAGACAGGAGGAGTGCAAACTGCCATCACTTCCTTCTTGCCAGGACTGACTAAAGAAGCTTCACAGGACCTGCTGTATCAGAAAGTTCAGTTTCCTGAGAATCTCACTGTGTGCTGCCTCCCTTTGATCAGACGTGTCAGCATATTGAGCACACTTTGTATCACAACAAAGCATTTCATTCTGACTCCTCTGACAGCAGTTCTGAGTCAGGCATTCCAAACAATGCTTGGGTAAGGCCATTATGAGTTTAGTGACCCTTGAAATCATTGAATTTTAAACTTCCACTCCATAAGGCTTTTCCAGCTCACTTGTGTTTTGGACTCTTGCAAAGTGCAGAAACTGCTTGTGCATTGAAGCCTGTCTGCTTTTTTTTCTCAAAACACTGGTTTTCTAATCAAAGAAGAGGACAGCAACGCATTAAATAAGATGTTTACATGTGGTATTACTCCACAGCATGCATATTATCTCAGTGCTTTAAGGAAGGGAACTTTACATGTGCCAGCTTCGCCGCTGACTGCTCAACTGGCCTGTTAGGCAGTAAGTAATTAATTTATCAGAATCAGAAGGAATTTGCAGGTTTACTCAAACATTACAGCTAATAACAGCCAAAATCCATTTTTGAAAGCGATTGGCAACATCCTGTCTTTTTGCTCAAAATAATCAATGAGCTTTGAGTTCACTATTCTTTTTCATCAGCATCTAATGCACCTCTTGCATTACAGAATGTTTTCACTTATACCCTGTGTGGTTAATTAAACCTCAGTGACTACTATACCAGTAAAGTAAGAGTAATTTAGAGGACACCTGTGAAATGAATGAGTAGAAGAACTCACGAGTTCTTCTAATGAGTATTAGCTTGGCTACAGTTTTCTCTAAACCACTGCTGCTGCTACAGCACCTCTGTCATAACACCAGTTCTGACAAAACAATAATGCTAACAGGAAAAGCTGGTGACTTTGTACTTTATACTGATTCTCTCTGTTTTCCGCTCCCTTTTCTTCCCTCGCTCCTTTCCTACCCATCCTCCCTTTCCCCTCCCTTCTCACCGCTACCTTACCCTTTCCTCCCCTCCTCCATTTCCCTTTCTTCTTCTCTCCCTTCCTCCCTGACTCGTGAAATCTGAAAATTCAGTAATCAGAGCCTGACGAACACAACTTCCAAGGCAGTAAAAATCATTTTAAAAGCCCGAATGCTTAACTACCTCTTGAATTTTCACACCTGCATGCCAGGTGGGTGAATCACTTTGTGCTTTCAGATGAGACTCGCAGATTCAAACCCATCCTGCAGGAGGACTTGGTGCTGCATCTTGCCCTGTGCTTTAACCCAGTTTACACATCCCAAATTCCTCATCAGTTGTCCATGGACTGAATCAACCCTCTCGGGTGGAGGATCATGAAACAGCAGCACCTGAGTCCATCTTGGAAATGCCCTGGGGGAAGTTCACTGTCTCTGCTAACTCTGAGTGGGAATCCAGCTTCTTAATTTGTCCTCCTAAGAAAAGTTCTGGAAGCTGGTTGATGCGGACCCTTCCCTTTCTGGCCTTTGTTCCCGTTTCCCTCACTGGATTGAGCGTGCTGGGACTGGGCACATCTTTGATCTCAAGGGTAGAAGCTTGTAACATTCCACCTGACAAATTAGGATTTGCTCCAGCAATACCTCATGTTGTTGTTCCTAAAATAAAGCTTCTCATTTCATGGATGGCAAATATTCAGGTAATGTGAAATTGGAAGCACTGATGGGTAGTTTGTGGCGTAGGTTCTCTTCAATATCTTTAGTGAAACCAGGTCAACTTAATGGGTTCTCTTGAACGGGACAGAACATTTTTTTACTGTAATTTTCTCCATTTCCAGGGAATCTACAAGAAGACCAGAATCTTCTTTTTCTTCTAATGATTTAGCTGACTCATGTACATTGCAGGTCTGCTTTGATCAGAAATAGTTTGTTGACTTTTTATTGTATTTTCATTTGATAATATAATGCAAATTATCCTATAGGTAACCAACAAGGGAAAAAAAAGTGATTTATATTTTAAAAAGCTCCTTGGGGAAAACATTAACATTTATCATTGTAGGAAGAAAGTATAAGTTTTCCTACAGGGGTAAAGATTGCTGTTGAGCTAATTATTTTAAAACTGGGCGTCTATTTTCTGGTGCATTGTTTCATGATGTTTAACACCCTGAGCTCTCCAATGCTAAAATTAATTACTGTCCTTTGATAACATACTAAACATTACAGGCAATATAAGTCTTATTAGAAAAGGGGAGTTGGAAACACAAAGTTGCGTCATATGTGTTTGGTTTATTCCAACCCAAAACACAGAATTACAGACTCAGAGAATCAAATGAGATTGGTAAAGTCCTTTAGCACCATCAAGTCCAACTTAAGTGTCTAACACTGGAAGTCTAATAGTTCAAATCCTTGGTTCATATATGAGTAAATACTGAAAGAAGGCATGGAAATACTTCAGCTAATATTCTGCTGAAATAGTCGGTGTAGCAGTATCACCTGCAAGGCTTAAGCTTTTAAAAATAATCTGAAACCTCTCTACCAGATTTCCTACTTCATTTGAAAAATGCTTTTCCAACCACTGAGGTAAAGTGATTACTAAAATGTTTAAAATGCAGAGCACTGACATATTCTTCATATCATAGCTTCGAGGATTAAAAGTTGTTGATTAAACCTAAAAAAGGCATGAATGACAGAATATTAAAAAATCTGCAGGATTTAGCAGGGGATTGATAATAAGATTGTATCAATTTTCCCAGCTGCTCAGTGATTATTCATAAGGAAAAAGACTGTGGACATCTGCTTAAAGACATTGCCTGTAAGGGATGTCTTCTCCTTCACTAATTTTGAGAGCTGCAATCTCAGGTGCATAATTCTACTTACATTCAAGACTTTTCCTCGTGCAAATACATGTTGGACCCGGCTTTTCTCTTTACCCAAAAACCAGACGAAAAACCCCAGATACATTCTGACTGTCCAGGGTAAATGAAAGAGTACAAAACTGGATTCACTAGGATGAGACTAGTGAAACTGTCTGGGTCTGTAGCTAGGAAAAAATTCCATATCCTAAAATGTTTCATGTTTCAGAAGTTAGTTTGTTTCCCTCTTGAATGAAATCCAGAGGTGTTGATTATGTCTAAAACAAATTAATCAGAAACAGGCAGGCACAGCTGCAAGGTTTTTCAGTGTTGATACAATCACAAGTTTAAGTTTATACGTGGGTATTTTTAGAGCATGATTCAAGCAATAAATGAGGCAGTGTACACATCCCAACAACTAAAGCAGGTTCTCAACACTCACTTAGAAATGAGTGTTCTAAGTTCCCTGTCCCCCACCAATGCTTGGTTTAGATAAAGTGAATCAAAATTACAGAAACACTTTGCCTTGCTCTCAAGATGCCTGATAATCATGAGATGAAGAACAACCCATGTGCTAATGAGGATAAAATAAATGAGTGGGAAAAGCAGGTTTATTCAAAAAAAGGTCTGGAGGTTTTACGGCGAAACATGCTACTGCCTTCGCTGAGTCACCCTCCTGTAACTCACATGGTTACCAAAACAAAGTTATTAGGGTATCACTAGTGCACAATGACTGCACAACATGTTTTCTGCTTCTACTGGGACGTGGAGCAGCAGTGAAGGAAAATCTAACAAAGGTAACAAGGAAAGGAAACCTGTTAGCGTGTTGTGAAGAAGTGCTGTGAAATGGTCAACATAGTGTCTGTATTTGAAAGCGTTAGGGCGGTGTGAAGACAATGTGTCTGGCAAAAGATGAAAATCGTTCTTTTTCGTGAATAAAATATCATCTAAATGAGAAAAAAAATATAAATAGGAGAAATTAGAGAGAATACATTGTTTTCAGAAGCACAATTTACCAAAAAAAGTTAGTTTTTAAAAAGGGCGGGTATTTATAAACCTTTTAATGCATCACTGCAAGGAGACTAATGAGAACCTATATGCAGCAAAACATAGAAAGTTTGTACTATTTATGCTGAGGTTTTCTTCATGGTAAAGTTTTAAGCAAATATAGAACAGTAAGTGCTACAAATTTATCACCAGAAAACTCTGTCAGAAGGGTCCCACAGACCCTTTTAAAAGCCTTGATGATGCCCACAGTTAGCAAACACTTTAAGGGCAGACTCGTGCTTCTAACAGTGATAGTAACAAACCATTATTTCTCTCCTTGATGCAATAACCAGAACACCCGATTTGTTCATCTCCCAGTGCTGGGTCAATAGTTAGTGTGAGATGTGGCACAAAAACAAAAGACAAGACAGAAAAGTGTGTTTCTGGCTCCTTTTGCCACACAGATCATCGGGCTGCCCCTGCAGGGACCGTCCCCTGCCACATCCAGGCGAACTCTCTTGGGCTACCTGTGGCATTGTTCAGCCAATTCCACACGTGCACAGTCCATGAGAGAGAACATTTCCAAATTTGAAAAGTCAATAAGCCTGAAGTTTGACTATGCCCCCGATCCTGTCTCTGCAACCCGTTTCTGCCCCTCACAGCTGTCACTGGTACTCACAAAATCTGCCAGGCCTTCTTTAGCACCTGTAATAGGACAATGACATCAGAAAAATGGTGAAGCTGTGGTGTGACCCCTAAAACACTCAATGTCTCCTGTCAGTTCATCTTCCCACATAATTTCTGAACTGTTTCCTCTATTTGCATCATTTTAAAAAAACTGATTATGGCTTCATTTTCGTTTTTCTGTAAGTCCTCGCTAGCTCGGTTTGAATCACTCGCTTTACTCCAGATTTATCCATGGGCAACTGGAGCAAAATTTTACCATGGGCACCTTTGACTTCTTGACAAATTCAAAACAAAGTAGAACTAAAAAACCACCCAGATGAGAATGAAAACTTAAGCAGCTTTCATTATAAAGAATAATTTAACCAGAATTGTTCGGTTAGAGCTAAGGGCAGCCTTCACAAATGCAACAACAGCTGTGTGTTCCCTGTCTGTGACTGGGAACAACATCCATTTTTTAATTTGTTTAAATAAAACAGTAAATTTAAAGCTAACATATCTCCAGACACGGGTCTGTGCTGCTCCATCTCCAGGCTCTCCTGCATTCCATACCTCCCATCCTCCGTTCCTTTCCTTGCTGGGACTTGGTACCCTCTATGTTTTTACACAAGGAGCTGCTTCTGCCTTGGGAGTCCTCGGGAGCCACCAGTCAGCTGCCTGAGGAAATTCCCAAGTTTCTTGATGAATTCACTCTCCTCTGGTTTTTGTCAAGCCATCCAGTCCCCAAGGCTCCCTCTTCCTCCAGCAAGTAAATTTGCTCCTTACAGAGCTACACTGGGAAACAAACCTGCCCTCTGCCACAAGCCTTGTCCCTCTCAGCACTGACTGTCTTTTAACTATGTGCCCCAGGATCCAGTCCTGAATCCAAGTCCTTCAAGATGATTTTTGCAGACATTTACAAAACAGAAACAGGGAGAGCTTGCAATTCAACAGCCATTTTTGTAATATTGCCCTTTCAGGGTGAAGACAGTTTGAAAGTAAACCAGCTGGAGCCTGACTTGTCAGTTGAACCAGCTGGTGAAGGGTTGTGTTACTTGACTGACACTTATCTCTGCCATGGATCAGTACCAAGGTACATGAGCTGTCAGGGGAAGTGTGAAGCTCTTGAGGCTCTCAGATGAATTCACTCTGCTGAAATCAGTCCGCACAATCCACACATCAGGGTGTCGTTTCCACCCACACAGTTAATGGTGTGTGATTTGGGTCTTGCCTTCTTAACAGGCATAAGCTTTACTTCTTTGTGTATATTTAGCATTTTTTAAGACACAGCAGGTCAGCTTCTTAGCTGTTATGAAATGTGTGCAATGCCAGAAGGGACCAGACCCTGACCTGGCTGCCTGCGTAGGAAAACCTTAGGTAATTATCTGGTTGACAAAAGCACATGGAAAACAGTTCTTCAGGTGTTGAAAATTTAAGCTGCTTATCACATACATCTTTTATCAGAAAAGTGTATCAACTGCTAGAACGACTAGCTAGGTGGAATGGCAGTGGAGAATACCCCATTGCCTGATCTTTTGAAAAAATAACAGGTATTTTTGTATAGCATATGCACCAGTTCCAGTAAAAGTCATCAAGCTTGGCACAGGAGTCATCTGCTGAAATTCTGAGGTTCATTTTACATGGGAAGAGAGGCACGCTGATTGCAATAATGGCTCCTTCTGTCCCTAAAATCTATGAAACTATTAAGTCCGTGGAACGATGCCAGCTCATATCCAGCTGCTAATGCGAATTTGAAGAAGACAGTCCTATAGTGGGGCTGTGCCTCATCAGCTGTAACAGTCTCTGTAGTGTGTTCCTCATTTGGTGGATACAAACACAAACTCAGCTGTTCAGGTCACTGCACAGGGAGTAGCATTTTTTAAAGGGCTGGCTCAGGGGAAAAAAAAAAGTATGTGCTATTCTAAAATCACATCTGAAAACATTAAAGAGAGAGCCTAACAGAAAGGGCAAGGATTACTCAGGTAGAAGACACATGGGAAAGAAAACAGAATTTTCTTGTGCTGTTAACGATGGGTGTCCATGGTTTCAGAAGAGCACTTTCAGAAGAACCCCCTGCAAAAGTCCTCCCTCACACCACGCTGTGATGTGTCGGAAGCCTCACTTCAGTGTGCGTGAGCAACACACGGTGACACACCTGGCACAGCCAGGAGCAGCCCTGTTCTCCTTCACACTGAAGCTCCCAAGCCCCAGGCTGCTGTTCTTTGCTAGAAAGCAAAGCGCAGCATACTAATAACTTTAATTTCTTCAGCTTGTGTGCGCTGATTATACCCCACAAATTCATGGGCTACCGCAATAAAATAACATTCTGCAGTGCAACTTTTAACCTGTATTTGCTGATTAGAAAGCACAGCAATTGCATTCAGAGGTGCGTTGCTACATAATTTTTGTGACACTTGATGGTCCCTTTAATACTACTCATGTCCATGAAGTGTACATAAAAGGAACCTGTTGTAAAGTTAGTTTCATGGTAGCCTGACTTCAATCAGCTTTGAATGACAAATTGGAGCATTGTTGAATGCAAATAACTCTCATAACATGTTCTCTTAAGGTGTAAAATAAAATCTAGAAGCCTCTATACAGTGCACAGGAATTCAAACACAGTGTTCTTTTGCTTAAAGTCATTTCAACTCCTGATATTCTCAAAACTACTTTGACCCTTTGCTTTTAGCAAGAAGGATTTCCCTCACACCCTTTTATCCTTAATGACTTCACAAGAACTCCTGGTCTGCTGCCGCTCTGAATAGGCTTGAGCTACACAACTGTCTGTTTTCTCATAGCCACTGAGCCATTTATTACGCTGGAAATAAAACTCAGTAGCCTTTAGGATGCTAGAGCAAACCTGACCTGTTCTTATAACCACTCTTATGTGGAAACACACACAATATTTAAACATTATTTAATTCCATCTTTTTTTCAGCCATATGGCAGCTCTGCACATAAAAGCCTGTCCCGTGCACACTGCACTCAATTCCTGAAAATAAAAGACACACTAAAGTTGCTTCTTGTCAGAGCTCATGGAAGGTCTTGGTCTATAACTCTGCATATCTTTGAACCATGTAAAGCAAACATCTTCCCACAGTAATTTTACATATAATGGTATAATAATAAAATCCATCAGTTGAAAGAGGATATGACTTATCTGTTGCAAAGGTCATAAATGAGGTTTTTAATGATGTGAAGTGTAACATCTGAGCTTGCAGGCATCAGAAGGAGCATTTAATTGATGAAGTATTTATGAAGTATCAAGCATCACTTACTGGAAATGCTTTAATTTATGGCTGGCATAAAATCCAACTTCCTAAATAGGTTAACAACAACAGCAATTCTGTGGGAGACACTGCTGCTGTCAGCCCCTCTCTGCAGCTTCAGCTGCAGGGTTTGCAGTCTGTTATTTCATCTCTTCTGGTGGAAAATAAGAATTATATTCTGATCCTCTCTAGAATCCGAGTGGTGCCAAGGTTAACTAGAAAACCAATTAATGAGCAGGTGATGTGCCATGATGAGACAATCTCCCAAGGCAAGGTATTCACACACTGCCATGCCCCAAACCTCTGGGAAGACAGGAGTGAAGGCACTTACTTGGGCACTTACAAATTTCAGTTCTTCCCAATCACAGGCAGCAGCACAGAACATCTCACAGGCCATGTTCTAAGAACGAGCCTCCAGCACTGATTGCAGCTTTAACGCTGTGGATGTTGAGAGAACACCCATCCATCCATCTGTCCATCTGTCCATCTGTCCACCCATCTGTCCACCCGTCCATCCATCCGTCCATCCATCCCTGCCAGGCATCCTCAGCAAGATGAAGGGAAGTGGGATGGGAGAGCCTGTGGGATGGCCCAGACAGCTGCAGGGATTTTGCCTGCCTGGTGCTGCTGCAGGTGAGTCCAGCTCGACTTGCTGAAGATAAGTTTAATTTACTGCCAGTTAAAACCAATAAAGGTTTTAACAAAGACAAAACACATCCCAGCACCTTTCCCCCAGGGCCTCCTCAGGGCCCAGTATCCCCCGCAGCCCAGTCACCTGGAGCCCTGCAGGGACAGGTCACCCTCAGCCCTCTCCTGTGCAGCTCCTTCTTCTCACGCTCTCACCAGACCCGGCACACCTGCTCCAGCTCCGGGCAGCACCTGACACTTTGTTCCCCCTTCTGCCCTGTACTCACTTTTCCTCACTTCTTTACTCACCCAGAGGTTCTCACTTCCAGACAGCCCCACCTGTGGCTGAGGGGCTTGGCTGTAGCTCCTTGACACAGATGGAATTGTCTGGAACAGACCCTGGGCAGCCCCTGGCTGAAAAAGGTGACTTCCCAACTGCTCCCTCTCTCTGAATTACTCAGGAGTGAACCTCTGGATTCTGAAGAAATTCTTCTACACTCCTCCAGCTCTATGAGGAAGGGGTGGATATTCACAGATGTGTCAGCACTCCAGCCAAAGCAGAGACTCACCTACAAATCACAGAACTACCAATCTGCGTGAAATTCATGTCATTTTGGCTTGCACTTGGATATGGGTGTACTAAAATGGAATAGCAATAGGATGCAAGGTTTCTGTAATACTTGAATACAGTTTGAGATAAGGATGTGAGTGGTGTGATCATTCCAAAAGGCAACAGTTGGTAAAGTTAACACAAGAAAGATGAGTGGAAAGAAAAAATCAAAATAAATGGAAGGGTGAGCAGAAGAGAAAACCTCTCGCTGGGGTCAGGGAGGACAACAGCATAAAGACAGGCATGAGGAGGGAGACCCTGAGAAGAGAGAAATTGAATTCAGCTTAGTTCTGATTTTTCTCCCTGAAGCTCTCTCAATTCCACTCGCCTTGACTTCAGGGCAAGCACCAAGGAGGGACTCCAGCCCTCTGGGCTCCCTGTTTGGCATCAGCTCCACAACACTGTAAAAAACACAGTTAATTTAGAATACAATTGTTTAATGTAATGGTTCAGTGTATAACAAGTGCCGATTAACATGGTGTGAGAAGTGGCCACCAGCAGCAAGGGCATTGTTAATGAATTAATTCAATAAAGCTTAAAACTGCCCTGATTTGTCAGTCTTCTAAACAGTCCATCACAGCAAGCCCAAATTCCTCAAGCCCACAGACAGGAACCTGGTGAGCCCATTGGTGTTTGGAGGAAATTGGAGTCACATGTAGGACTTTGGCATCTTAACACACTGCCCTGGACATCCCATAAAGGATATGGACCCTTTCAAAAGCCTAATGAAAATTCAGGCATTTGAATTATTACGGAATCACAGAATCACTAAGGTTGGAAAATACCGCAGAGATCATTGAGTCCAGTCAATGGGCTGGCACTGTAGGAGACATAATTGGTGTTCCTGTAGTAAACTGCAGCAGTGTGAAAGTGCTTTGACAGCCCAGGAGGAAAGATGGAGTGTAGCATAGCTGAGCAAAGAAAGGGGGGAAAAACAGGTGAACGGAAGGTAAAAATGAAGTGGTATTTCCAAAACAAAACTTCCTCCAGTTTCAGAAATAATCCAAACACACGAATGACCAAAGGCCTCTTCTAGCGGGCTGAAAATCTGCACACAGTGTGCAATTTGTAAAAGTTACTGACAAACTGCAGAACAATTATATAGTACTAAAAGCATTGAGATATTAAATTTATCTCACTTGCTAAGGAGCAAAGGCTCGCAGCAAGTAGAAGAAGCAAAGCCCACACTTTCCCCTTGACTTAATATTTTATTGCACTGAAAGCCAAACTCTAGTTTAAATTCAGCTACCAAGTCCAGAGCAGGCAATAATGCCAATAAAGTGTGTGTCTGGAAACATTCTGCCATTTCAGCACTCTGAGTGTTCCTGCAGATATTGGCTGTTTGGAGAGGAACAGAAGAGAGAGGAACAAAGATGTGTAATGGGAATATCCAGAAATCCTGGAATCAAGGGCAATAAAATCAGGTAAAAATTTTTTTATACCATAGTGCAAGAGAAAAAAAAAATAGGGGAGTGACGGAGAAGTTCAGACAAAGGAATAACTTGGCTGGCTTTGACTAAATCAGAATGGCTGGGGTGGCGTTCAGGTATTCAGATGTATTAATAGGCTAAAAAAATTCTTGTTGTAGAAGGGACAGGAAAGAATATACAAAATGGGAAAGAATGGACACGTTTCTCTGTTATTTAAATGCTTCCAGCTCCCTTCAGCCTGTCCCTAGCATAATGTGTCCATGAAAAATGTCTCTGTCACTGATTGCATGGGCAGCAACGGCAACTTGCTCCTTCCTCCCTCTGATCCTCAAATTCCCAGTTGCTGGCAAATCCTGATTTGTATTTTGTGCAGCAATTGGGGTGTTTTCTTTTGCAATCTCCTATGAATATAAAGATCCCCTGAAAATTCATGCCCAGGTGCAGGTTCATTTTACCAAACTATTGATTTATTCTAACTGCCACAATGTTCATTTGTATTTTGAAACTGAGTTTCCCTGTTTCTTTTTTGTTTGTCAAAAAGTCCTCTTTTCAAAAAGAAAGGCTTCTGATAGCCTTTTATTCTTTTTGTTTTATTTTTACATCCGAACACATAGCAACCAACTCTTTTCTCTGAACTGCTGCATCTTTTTGTGTTCTCTTCACAACCTATTTTCCCATCAAAATCTTTGGTCATTCCTCTGTTTGAATGAATTCTGAAAACAGAGGAAGTTTTTGTTTGCAAATACCACTTCATTTTTACCTTCCCTTCACCTGTTTTTCCCCCTTTCCTGCTCAACTATTCTACACTCTATCTTACTCCCTCCTCTCCAGCAGCAAAGTAGGAAATGTTATTTATGATAAGCTAGGTAATGAACCTGGCCTCCAAGGAGATGCGCCTGACCCTTCTCTGACTTTTAGAGGTTTGCCAGGGTTGGGAAAAGTTGGTCACCTGGGAACCTGTGTTCTGAAATGATTTAGTAAGCACAGTAATGCAGCAGAGGGAAAGAAAACTAGAGCTAAAGCTGACTGACTATTCAATTATTAATCCTATTCATAAAGAATTTAGCCTCTGTTTTGTTTAGCAAATAGTTTGGAAACTTGTCCATTCCTCCCCTATACAAAATGTTTGCTATTTGAAAGGTCTGGGAAGCGTTTTTCAGATTTAATGTTTGTCTATGCTTTCTTCCTTCATCATTTGCAGTTGGTGTAGCATGGTATGTATACACTTGGTTCAGGTGTCAGTCAAGACACCATGGCTGGAAAATTTTAAATGGTATTGTATCAGTAGGGGAAAGGCAAGACACCAAAAATTTTGTCAAGATCGTTTTTGCAAGTTTCCAGCCAAGGTGAAAAATACCAGCTGGCTGAATTCACCCACATTTTACACAGGTACTACAGAGTGATTTGTCTACTTTTCAATATGTATTGGGGTTCAGAACTTCCTGAGAGTCCACTCCTAAGGACTCACAGAGTCTTACAGTTGAAAGAGGCAAGGGGGAATCTCTAGAGCAGCCTCCAGCTCACAACTCTGTCAGCATTAAATTCAGATTGACAGCTCAGGATCATACAACATCCAGTCATGTCTTGAAAACCTCCCAAGACAGGCCTCTCACAGCCGCCTTGGGTCCCTGCTCCTCTGCCAGACTCACTACACTGTAGTTGCTTTTGTCTTTTTTTTAAAATCAGAATCTTCCCCTTTTCAGTTTATAACCATTGCTTCTTAGCACAAACCAAACCAAATCATATTTTCTTAGCATCAGCTGTCACAGAACCACAGGGTGGGTCAGGCTGGAAGGGATCACAGTGGGTCAGCTTGTCCCACCTCCCTGCTCCAGCAGGGCCATCCCAGAGCACACAGCACAGGCTTGTGTCCAGATGGTTCTGGAATACCCCCAGTGAGGGAGATCCACAGCCTCTCTTTGGAACCTCATCTTTGAACCTGATCTCATATCTGGGTGTTAAGGAATTGGGCCTCTTGAAACATCTGGTTTGTGTTTTTGCTCTTTACAGGTGCAATTTAAGGCACTGGGTCAGTTAAGCCTCACTTAAAACCATTTAGATATGGGATCCATGCAAATTCCCCTCCATTCTGGCAGTTTTGAGAAGCCAATTTTACAAAGAGCTAATAAGGGAGAAGATATCACATAATGGTGAGTTGTTCCAGAATATTTCTAATTATTTTATTTCCTGACCGTAAGACAGAACCCAGCACCTGCCTCCTGCTGCGACTGCTCCCCAAAAGTGTGCACACACATGTTACAAATCCATACATCCACGAGCTTTTCCACAGAGACAATAATAAATGAGCAGCAGAAAGGAAGAGCAAGTAAATCGCTTACGTGATACAATTAACCTCTTTGTGTGAGAAGAGATAATCAACTGCATAAATTAATTTAAGGAATTATTGACTAGTCAATAGCTCTATAAAAAGGGATTTAATTTGTCTGAGAAGGTATCAGCAAAGCTCTGCTGCTCCAAAACAAGGAAGCAAAACAGTGGATGACACAAAGCAAGGTGGCCACACCAAAGCAGAGAAAACTATACCTTGAAGCCCACGAGTTCAGAAAAAAATAAAACCCCTGGTACTCACTACATAAAAATAGAAAAAAATTGGGGTCATTTAGGCAAGAGAACAGAGTAACAGGCTTAAAGCATGGGAAAATTGCTCCAGAGTTGTGTATAGTAAGCAATTATCTTAAACTGCATCGTTACTCTGATTTTTTTTTTTCTCTTGAACTCAGATAATTAGCTTTTATCCTGGAACATGAGAGGCATCTTGTCTCATGGTCTTGCCCCCCTTTTAATGATCTTTAGCTAGTTACTAGTTGGGAAAGTAGAAGGTGACGATGTACTCAGAGACCAATTGACACAGAAGTCATCTGCACAACTGAGAAAATAAGCCCAGGCTGGTCATAGCCTGTAAATCATCCCCTTGCTGCAGTACTCCAGCAGCAATCAAGATAAACAATTACACTTTGCAAAACAACAGCTACTTTGCTCCTCCTTCTGTCAGGAAGCTCTATGTTATAAGCCTGGTACTAAAACTCCTAGCTCAGTTTATCTCAGTGCAGTGTGGACCCTCATTGCTGCTCCCAGCATCTGTGCAGAGCCACATCCCCGTTTGGCTGCATGCTCTGAAAAGCTGTCTTAAAGCTATAATTTTCACTCTTGAGTGTACTGCTTTCCCCAGAAAAATGTCTTATATCAAGGCTTTTGTCAGTATTCCTATTAAAAGCAATTCTCAGCATTTACCTGTTTAATCTATTTCTATTTTCTTACTCTTACTCTCACTCTTGGACACTTTGGTCTTCCTGTGTTTTAAAATACTGACCAAAAAACCTACTAGTGACAAGGCATTCTAATAAGATGATGCTGGATGTCCAGAGCAAGATAAAAGTTATGAGGAAAACTGAATGGCAAAAGACATTCTCAGCCAACTAATTCATTTAAAAAGCAAAATGTGTACATCTTTTATAGCAAATGATAGTGATAAAGATCCTTCTGGACCATAGTCTCTAAAAGCTGATTTCCACAAATGCTGCTTCCATAAGTGCTGTCATAAAGTTATACCCAAAAGTCAAACTCAGCTGCTGCACACTCTGCAGCTCATTTAACAGTACACAGTGGAACTCTAATCACCAATTTATCAAAACAGAGCAAAACACTGCTGCAGAAAGTGGCTTCACACTATCTGCCTTCAGGCACCTAAATCAGGAAGTTAGATAAATGGGTAGCTAAATCATTAACTCAGGTAGGATGGAAAACAAGGCTCCTCTCTCCTGATGAAAGGAAACTCACAGTCCTGGAGCTTTCCCCTTCCCACTTGGATGCTGAGCATCAAATCAGTCTCCAAAAACTTCTGAACTGGGGAGTGGAATAGCAACAATATCCTCTGCTCTTCCTTCAAGCACTATGGTCACTAAAAAAACCCGCAAAAACAACAAAACAAAGAAAGAAAAATAAACAAACAAAACTAAACAAAAAGCCCCAACACCCAAATTACAAGTTTTTCACCCAAGGACCTGCTACTTTTACCCCTGAGGCAACACTAAGGTAACCAAAAGATGCAGAAAGCTGGGAATTACATGTCTGACTGCATGTCATAATTATTCCCAGGCATTTTGTGTCCGGTTTTGCAACCCTTTGTGGAAGAGGTGCCTGTTTATTCTGCCAGTACTGCTGTCGAGTTGCTGTCCCTCCTCATTCTGGAAATGCAAAGTGGAAAGGGTCTGCCTTTCTGGTGGGACTCACAGCTGCTTGGGCAGCCTGAGCTTCATCTTGTGCTTGTGTTCAGCACCAGAAATACAGAACCTGTAATTTCAAACACTTATCAAAGAGAAGAGAGGATCAAAGAAAAAGTGGGGAAAGAAAATGTGTTTAAAATAGTAGGTACCAATTTTTATTTTCTGTTTTGTTTCAAGCCTATTGGATTTTCTTCTGTCTAAGCTGTACACGTATTTAACAAATGGCTGTGTCAGAACTGTTTAATGTTAATGAACAGTGTAAAAAGATGTTATGCCCCATACATTATGGTGGATAAAAATGAGCTAAGTATTCGTGGCATCAAATGTAGGTTTTAAGGCTGTCTCAATTTCTCCTAAAGCAAATTAATTCCTAAAGCTTATAAAGCCAAAATCATACCTCAGCTAAACCCTACCACAGTGCTGTTTCTAAGCAGACAGTTCCATTTCCCAGAACACTGGCTTGATAAAGCTGAGACTCAGTCAACCTTATTCAGTAAGAATGCTGCATATTTGGGTGGTGCATGTCAGTGGGACCTGAAACAATAATAATGTGTATTCCCAAGCGTGGGGAACAGTGATTTAATACTTTGAATAAAGCCCAGTGAAAACATTAATCAGAGATCTGTAAAACTTTCATGTCACATGATAACAATTGATCAAACTTTTTGCAAGCTGGCGTAGTCTTGGGAAGACTTTGTAGGCTCTCGCACATAAAAGACTCCTTTTTTCAAGCCTATTCTCAAACCATCACTAGAGCAAAATCTCGTGCTGTGGAGAGCTGGATAGGAAGAGGCATCCCAGATGTCAGCATCTCTTAGTAAAGTTTGCATAAGGCCGTTAATAAGAGCAATTCCTGCATGGCAGGAGGCACACAAAATTCTAGTACCTTCCTTACTCTGGGAAACAACTCCTGATGAGGAAGAGCAAGAGCAATTATGCCTTCAAGAAGTCCCTGTTATCCCTGGTATGATAAAAGCTGCCTTATTTTCTCCAAAGAAGTTGTAAATAGCCAAGAAGAATGGAGAGAAAAATTAAAATCTTCCTTTAGAAAATGCCCCAAATTTGAGAAATACCATGTTATTCTTTTGCTTTAATTCACTTACAGGTCCAAATCCATTAGCCTGAACTTCTCAGGACACAATGAGAGACTCAAAAAAAATAAATTTTCTTTCTTTTTTGTAAACTATCTGGATTTTGAGTTAACATGTAATTTATGAGCATACTTTATGCAGAGAACCACAGATGGAGGAACTTGTTCAGCTGTGTCATTCTAATAAATTTAAAAATAAAATGTTCCTCATTTTCATGGCTTCTGTGTTCAGCTCAGTTCAAGGTAATAGAAACTACACTATCTCTGGTATTTGACCTTCTAATTGCTCTGTTAAAAACTGGATTAATATTGATCTTATGATCAATGATGAATGATAGTCTGACAAAGGCATGACAGCTTTTCTGTCAATATTTAAATGAGAAGACAACATAAGGCCTCTCCAGAACAGAAATTACAGATCCTGAATGAGAGGGGAAAAAAAATCTATAGTTAGCATTACTGAAAAACTCAAAATTATTCTGCCAGCTTTTTAGCTAAGAATACTTTCATTGCTTGTGAAACTGGAAAGAACATATCTAAAATACAAAGTTAAGATGATCTGCATGCTTCCTGTAGCCGAATTTTTTGAGGGATGAAAGTAATACCTTTTTCATCATTATCATTTTGTATAGTACAGGTGAATAGACTTTAAATCTGAGTCACTAAGTTCTTGCCATGGGTTCTCAAGGGGGAAGGCACACAGTTAGATACAAAAAATGAGAGAGAGGTGAGGTCAAAAGCCCTGCTGTGACTGACTGCTGTGATTTACTTAATCTCCCTCTACACAGATCTTCTGTAATCTTGATTCACTACTCACCAGTTGTTTTATTGTGATCATTAGAGTCACACTTATCAAAGCCAGACTTAGGTTTTAACTAGAGCTAGATGGCTAATTCAGTGATCCAGGGAAGAAACCATAAAAATGAAAGGTTCTCCTTCCAGGTCATGCGGTGAAGGATTGCAGACACAGGCAGTTGACATGATAAGGACATCTGAAAAGTGTTAAAAACCTGCTTACAACAATGTATTGATGGCATGCCAGTCAGCGACGGTCCCTGAAAGAAAGGAATTAATACCTGGGCTTCAAATTCAATCTTTGTACAATTATTTCACAGTTGCTTAGTGGCATTTCTGCCAGGTGTGTTATCCTGAATATGGTTTGCTCCTAATGCTTCAGGGAAACCAAATTTCATACTCATTTACCCAGTAATTTTTCAGTGGGCTGGCATAGGTCCTCTTCGAGGAATGCCCTGAATCCAGGCCTTGCTGAGGCTGGAAGGGTGGGAGGGGTTATCCCAGCTATTGGGGAATGGTGACATGGCCACACAAAAATCTGAGGAGATTGGCAAAGCCCTGGCTCACTGAACTCCTCTGCACTGGAGGTTCAGGAGTAATTTTCAGCAGAACTACCCTGTATCCCAGTTTATGGTTTGTTGCGTACACTTTCCCCCACCTAAAGACAATGTCCTCTGCAAAATACATCCTTTATGTGTGACAGAGGTCTTAACTGTGCTGTAAGTAACATTATCGTATTCATTCATGCGTCAATTCATTCGTGTTAGTCAAGCTGCCAGTTTTCCAGGCAGAAATTTCCGTTTTTTCCTCTCCTGTTTTTCATTAAAGTCCTGTTGAATGGGGAAAAGGTGGAAGAAAGACATGAAAAATTCTGCAGATTTTGATGGCAACATTTTTTTCCCTTTCCATAACGGAGACCCTTCCATTTCTATGGATAGATCTTCACTCAGCTGTGAAGTGTTTGAGGTTTTAACCTGAACTGAAAAAGTAAACCAGGAAATTATAAGGTTGTTTAGTTAGATGATGCATGTGTAATACCTGGTCTTTAATTTCTAGAGTTTTCATTTTCTTTTCATTTTCTTTTCATTTTTTCGCTGTCCAAAAAGACACAATTAGTGGTGAATGTAAAGCATTGGTGCCATTGACCTTCAGCCTGCTATTAGGCAGATGTAATACTCAATATTGCAATTATCTACATGATATAGACAAGCATATATTAAGCTTCTATGTGAAAGCATTCCCAACATTTAGTATTTTTCTCTCAAAGAGAAATCTGTCTTTTCAAGACTCTTACATAACAAAGTATAATTTAACTGCTCAATATTGTTTATAGCGGAAGTGATTCTCAAATGTTTACAGATTACTTGGTTATGAAATACAAGTTTTCTTTGCTATCCAAATTTTAATCTTGGGGAAGTGTGCACAGTATTCCTAAGGGACTGTGTCTCTGTGGTGTTCTCCAAGAGCACAAAAGAAAATAAATAGTCACTAGAATGGTTATTTATAAAGAGAGTCAGAACTATTTCTGACAGATTAATCTGCATTGTATTCTAGCTGCTAGGACTGTTTACCACAGGAAAAACACAGAAGAAAATCCCATCACAAGGGCAGATTTATGTCATTCTTGGAAAAAAAAATTATGCCTTTGCAATGCTATGGTTATTTTTAATCTAAAGCTACTTTAGAGTTTCGTTCAACTTGTGTTAGCTTGATTTAGGAGTGCAGCTCTAGGTCAAAGAAGACTAACAGTATCCAAGCAACAAATGATTAAATAAATTATACTTTTCAAGTTGTCTTACAGAAGAAGAAGGTGTACCTAGCAAAAGTGAAAATAAGGGGGGGAAACACAACAGCTCAACCCAAAATCTAGATATATCACATTCCATCTAAAAATACAGTATATTTCTGAGGAAACTTTGAAGGCTGAAAGCACAGCCTGTCAGCAATGCACCACACTACCTCCACCGTTTTCTGGTGAGGAAGATTATTTGCACACACCTGATGGAATGTGATTCTTCTTCTTCTTCTTCGACCTCGTCCTGCTGAATGTTTTGCCATGAGGGAGAAAAACAGAAAGAAAAAATCAGTTATGGATTACTTTGATCTCTCTGGAGTGACTCTCCATTACAGTCCGAGGGAAAAGGGTGAAGTTGATGTATTTTTTGACTCAGGACACCATAAGATTAGAGCTTCAGAATCATCAAAGCCATAGCTGAACTTTACGTATTTAATGCCACTGATTCTTGTCATTGTTTCTTTTTCTTTTTTTTTTNNNTTGTTTCTTTTTTTTTTTTTTTTTTTTTTTTGTTTTTCACAGATATTTTCCAAAGGTTTTGATGGCCCAGAACACCAAGTTTCCCGAAGTATTCAGAGCAGGTAAACGGTTCATCAGGAGAGCTTAAAGGTACTGCACAGCATGATCTGGAGTGAAAAGGGTACAGAGTTCTCATTATTCAAATTCTAATATCACTTCTTGAATTTGTCATTATATCTTCATCTTCTTATCTGCCCTGTGGCCTACATATAGCAATGCATCTGCTGAATATACCAGCCTGTTTCTTGACACTCTGCACATCCAAAAAACGTTAAACCAAAGTAGGATTTAATTTGTATCATTGAATATATTTTTATTTTAGCTTTTGTCTCACCTGAATTCTGTAAGAGAGAAAACTTCTTAATCTCAGAAATGCCCTTCTACAGGAACTTTCTTTTTTCTCTGCATATGACTTTGTTCCTATTTGAAAATAAATTTTTTTTCATTTCCAGTGACCTGAAAATTCCACAGATAATTTCTGATGGAAATACCAGCACAAAACACTTCAGTTTCTGCAGCTATATACTTTCTTAGATTCTAGAAGCATTGAAAGATTGAAAATCCTTCATAAGGTAAGAAAATGGTTTACACTGAATCAAGAAATAAGCAATTATATGGAAAAAAAACCATAAGAGGGTGAAATTAACTGTTACTTCAGTTCTGTGTCTCTTGAGTTAAATTGTCTACCCTAACCTTTGAATTAAATGCTAGAGGAAGAAAAAGAAGATTCATAAACACAGAGTCTCGCTACTCCATCTTCCAGCTTTTTTTTTTCTTTTTCAGGACACAGATCTCTTGCAAGCACATCCACAAAACTGAAATAGCCCTGCTTCTGCACAGCTGGTCTGTTGAGTTCTACCAGCTCCACCCACACCCATACACACCCACACACACCCCCACTTTTCACTTCTCATTCAGCAAGTTTACTGGAGTTGAAGGCACTTCACAAGATAATTTTGGACAGTCCTGTTTTCTTGGCAGATCTAGAGGGGAAAAAAAAGTGCTTGGTTGAATGGGCATGACAGAATTTTAAGAAGCTGCATGCATGGAGTTTAGTAACAGCACCTGTTTGGAATAAAAAGAAAGTGCAAGGCAGAACCAGTTCATGTTTATAACATCATGCAGAACCTAGGAATTAAGCCCAAGGAAGAAAAGCCACACACCTGATTCCTGAAGTCATCAGGGAAGAAGGACAAAGGCAGATCAGTGCAAGAAGCAAAGAACATTCTCCTTTGAGACCAACCAGGTGCTCAGAAGAGACCTGCATTAGGTATCACTGCCTGTTCTGTCAGCACAGTAACATCTAAGGGTACCTGTGCTAATGCCTAGGGAGAAATCCTTCGTCATGCCCACTTGTACTGCTGAAATCTTAAACCCCCTGCGACTTGCAGGTGAACAAGGGAACTGCTGCACTTTTGTCATTAAACTTGCGTGCTCCAGTAAGGACCTTCTGCTGGTTTGACACCAGTTATCTCTGTGACTGGAAACTGATATTCTCACCCGAATGAAACAGTACAGAAAACTCTGACAGTTTTGTAGTGTCATTTGTGATTTACTGTGATTTGAGTTTCTTACTTCCCCCACCCCCCCGCCTTTAACGAGTAAATCCAGCCCTGGTTTTTTTCATCGAGGTATACCGTGCAGGGTCTTACAGTCTTGGCTAAAAATGTAAATGAATATTATTATTTTCTTCAATCAGAATAAGCTCTCTTATAGACAAAATGACCTTCTGAGGGTGACTGCTAGTTACACTATTTATTAGAGTGTAATTTAACTATAAAGAGCATTGCAGTAAAAAATGGCATTTTCTCTCATGTCATGGTGCCAGCTCACAGTGTATTGGCAAATATCTTGATAGAAATCAGATTCTTCTAACTAGCATAATTTTATCCTTTTGTAATAGGCAAGAGGAATACTTGGAATATAAAAGTACTCTGTTTAATAACATGTGTAGGTATTTGCAATCCTTGGATATTGCAGGTATTCTCTCATTTGGAATTTGTGCGGTACCACAAAATTGTACAGAATTAGGCAAAGTTAGGCAATCTTCCCACTACCATAAAAACCCCTCAAAGTTGTATTTTAACTGACACACTCACTTTTCGAGGGTTCCTATAAATAATAGCTGTTCACTTCAGACAGCACATATTTAGAGGTCAGGGGAGAATTACGTGCACCTCTCTACCAATCTTCCACATAAATTTTGAGCAATGTTTCTTGTCTGTGAGCCCTCCCAGCTGACAACGAACACTTTAATCACTCCTGCCAATATGCTGCTGCTCACAAACAAGGAATAAAGTATTACCTCTCCCCTCCTACAGGAATGAACATTTTGGGGGTTTTTTCTCCCATTCTCGTCTGCTTTCCTGTAAATCTCTGAACAAAGTTTTTTTCAGTAGCTTCTCAATTTTTTTTGTGTGACCTTAATCAGTTTCTTTAAGGAAACTGCAACTTAGTTGTCTCCGGACAAAAATGTTACATATTAAGCAAGTATTTATCCGAAGGATAAATGTGAGCAGAGGGACATCGAATTTTAGTGTGATCTGTGTATTCTACTCCCTTGAAAATACAGTACTATACTCAAGTTAAAGAAAATGCAAACTTCATGGTCAAAATGGATGTGGAATTCTGTCACAGAGCCAGCTGCCTTCAAGAGACAGAATTCCTGGCTGTACACAGACACGTTTCATGATACCAGTAAAGATCAAATGATGCAAAGCTGGCCAGGCTTGCACAGTTTCAAAGGAAATTTAAGTGGAGCCTAAAAGATGTTTGCTCAAAGTTTTTATGACAGAACCATAATTTTAATAACTGATATTTCCCTATATTAGGCAAAATCCGTGTGTCTGAAATGTCCTATAACAGAAGAAAATGCTTCACACAGGAGACTAACTAAAGCTATTGTTAGAGTTAGGGGAGCACAATACACAAAAGGTTTCTTCTATTCTCTGCATCACTCAAAAGGTATGTTTCCTTTTCTTGTTTTTTGAAACTACTGTGGTGATAAGGGTATAGAACTTTGGCAGGGAAAAAAACCCAACAACCATCCGTTCCAGCTGGTCCTCAGAGATCAGAGGGGATGGGAGCAGCTGGGCTTCATTTCCCTTTACAGTCAATTTGGCACCAGCAGCCTGGTCACGTTCAGTAGGAACTTTCGTGATCACAGACTCACAAATAGTGTAGCTTATCAGCTTTTGATGCCCCGTCTGAGTTCATAAAGAACCTACACAATCCAGAATCACAAACTTCTGTGTGAGTTCACCCAAACTTCACAAAAAATTCACGGATCAGTTCATTGAAACAACAGAGGGCAGATTCAGAACTACCAGTGAGAGGTGCACTGGCTACAGAGTGTCAGGGTGCAGTTACAGAGATCTATTAGAAGGATATAGATAATATGATATATATATATATATAGTATATTTTATTTATATATATATTTATATACATATATATATGAAATATATAAATTATCTATAGATGCAGATATATAAAGAAATAAATATCTATGTAGTGATCTATAGACACAGATACATAAATATTCCCATGTCTTCTCCAGCCGAGCAGGAGGCACAGAACTTACCCAAAGGTGGCCCTTCAGGAAAAGAGGAGAAGAGACAGAACCTGTGGACTGATCCCAAGTGACCAAAGATGTTTCCCTCTCTCCTTTTTTGCCACCAACACCCCCCTTCTTTTATACTATAATTTTTGCCCTTCCCAAAGGGGTGGAACGATTGCCTGTTATAGGGCGGGATGCTGGTGACCATGGTCATACGTGTAAGGCATGTTTTCTTTTTTTCTTCATTTGCATTCTCTGGGGGGTGAAAACTAATATGTAAATGAGAGCCTCAGTTGGTTTTGGTCAGAATTTATAGTTGATACAAAAGGTAAAATAAACACTTGGGTCCTCCTCCACCCTCTGAGGCAGCAGTAGAGGCTCTCTGACCTTCAACAGAGAGTTTTTTCGTTATCTCCTTAACAAACCAGATTTATAACAAGTCTTGTTTCTCACAGTGAAGGGGGAGTGAGGCCAGTGGCTGGTGCAGAGATGCAGATGTTCTCCTGTGCCTCACTGAAACAACATCAGCTGAGAGGACTCTCTTCACTCCAGACATATTTCAGTCTTCAGACCTTGCCTGAGCCAGGTGCAAGATAAGCACAGGGCCCAGCTCGTGTTATTCTTCATCAATTCTTCACCAATTTTAAGCAACTCAGAGGCACATCTGAAAATTTACCACAATCTGCCAGCTATTATGTAGTACAATCTTTCAAGATTACTTGTTTAAGTAATTTTTTGACTTAATTACTTGATTACATTCAAGTTTACGTAAAGATTTTTACCCTTCAAATAAGACTTTTTCAAAGTAGGGATAGACTTATACAATGTTCACCCCAAGGAAGAACAATTTGCACAGTATAAAATGGTTTTAAGTTTTTAGGTTAAAGATCTCAAAAGAGTCTCAGAGCATTAAAAGAAACCAGTCACTTGAAAGTGCAATAATAATTAACAGTTCTACAGGAAAGTTATCAAACCTGTATTACTAAAATCATTTAGGAACATGTTGAAGTAACAGATTTTAAAGCATAGTTATTCTTGTTCATGCCTCAGAAGAGGCAGACAGCTTAGATCAATGTGAGATAATGTGTTGATAGGTAGCAATCAATCCTGTTTTCTAGGATTCAACAAATACAGGATTATCATAGTTCTAGCTATGCAAACTATAGTGCCTTGGTAGATTGTCAAAACACAAGACATCCAAATACTCAAACTGGAAATACAGCTACATTTCCAATTTTCTTTTTAAAAGGGTTTTCAGATGTGTGACTTTCATTAGAAATACGCAGGACATGGACGCAGGCCAAGGAGGTACAAAATGTCCCCCACTGAGATTTAAGAAGGAAAGCACCTTTTACACCAGTCTCATCACTAAATTAATGTGAGAAAAGAATACACAATTAGAAGAAAACAGAGTGCTCTTGAATGAAAAGGGGCACAGAAAGAGATTTTAGGAACTAAAATTGGTACCTTGGTGGTGTCAGGAAGGCCTGTTCACTTGACATTCTGCAAACCCCTGTCATGAGACTGGCACCCCACCCAGTGCCTGTGTGACCTCAGCACAGGAGGAATCAGAAAAAAATAGCTACTTATGCAGAAAAGGCTTGTGGCTACACAGAAACACAGTTATGACAACAAGGACCTATATCCTTTTCAACTTGATGGACTGCATGCAGATGTAATTCTTAGTCCTAGGAAAAACTCTGGTGTGAAAATGCAGCTGACTTTGTCCAGCCTCTCTTGTAACTCATCCGAAAAAAAAAAAAAAAAAGACAGAGATCTCAAAAACGCTGCAATTTGCAAGTGTTCTACAAGGGGCAATGAGCAGTGAGAACCCAACTGACTCCTCTAACGAGGGGAGCAGGGGGAGACCACGTGAGACACCCCTTATGAAACACTACAGAAGCTCACACCTGTGGCCTTGATCCTGAGGAAGCCAGCTTTCCCTAATATCACTACTTGCTCTAAAAGCTGTTCGTATCCTCTTTTTTTCCTATAAACAGGGAGGACTGAGGAAGTCAAGGACTGATTATCTGCAGGCACACCAGCTGCAGAAAACAATCTCCTATCTGCTGTTAGCTGTTTTCAGCTTCTCATGAAGATGCAGCAGGACACTAGCCCGAGCAGTTCTCACTTCCTAGACATAGGGGAGTAGCATGGGACTCCTTTCCTAGTCCTGTGTAGTGGGAAAAACAAAACATAGTCTTCCCACAAAACAGCTCAAGCTCTTGAATTTTGTTACCTGATGAAAGCTGCCTTTCAAATATATGCTATTCAAATTTCTCCAGAGAATCATAAGAGAGAAGAAAAGAAAAAGAAGAAAAATGGAAAAGGAAAAAAAGCCATAAAAGGAAAATAAAAGAAAAATTAACATACTTATGCTGGAGAAAAAAGCAACGAGTAAAAAATATAGGAATCAGAGAAGTTCAATATAAAAACTTAAGAAATGACAAGAGAAATATTTTCGTATTGAAAAGCTTCTTCTTATGCCCTAAACAAGTCACACATTTAATTCAAATTCCTGAGAGTCCACCTGAATATTTGCTTTTTTAACCAGATGCTTCTAACTACCTTGAAAGGGTGGAATGCCTACCTCCTAACTAACATTGTGCATAAGTAACTGCAAGCCAACCAAATTTATGTGAAGAAAAGTTTTGTGACTTTGTTTTTATTAATTTAACAAAAAGGATTCTAATTCTTGCATTTAGAATATACTTATTTCTGCTTTCATTAATGTTATTCTATCATAGATACAAACTGAAATAGAGAAAATTGCATTTTTAAATTGCATTTTTAAATTTTAAGGAAAAAATAAATTAAAACCACACTTTTATTACAAGTAGAGTGGACAAACACTGGAACAGGGTTTGTAGAGTTTCCATGCTTGGAGATGTTCAAAACCCAGCCAGACACGACTCTGAGCAATCTGCTCCTCCTTTGTCTGGTTTGTGGGGTTGAGCAGATGATCTGCAGAGCTGCCTTCCCACCTCAATTATTCTGTGATATAGGGAAAGGAAAGAACATACTAGAAAGGAAAAGAGATTCTGAAATAGATGCAGCTGCACACAAACAAACCCCCTTGTTTCAGAAGGAAAAAAGAACAGTGGCAAAATGCAGTGTATTTTGCAACCATCTGGTGCTTTCTGAGGTTTTTTTGTGTGCTGCCTGTCTTGATTGTCTTGAACCCTGGGAAGAGTTCAACAGTCTGATGTATAAGATGAGCAGATCTACTTTCCACAGGGTGGGTTATGTGAAGGAAAGTCAAGTAAGAGCATAGAAAAAGACTAAAAGGCTTGAAGAAGAAAATAAAAGTGTTTGTAAAAATACTAAGTTTTCCTAGTGGTAAATGTGCATAACTGTGGTCATCAAGTCGAAGTTCTTTCCCACTGTCCTGTTTCAGGTATGTTTCTACACTCTAACACATGATAATCTTTTTGTTTGTTTTCAGCTAGGCTTGTATGCTACAAGAATTTAAGCAATTGCCACAGGAAAAAAAATTCTTTTAAATTGACAAAAAATGTTCAGTCTGAGCTAGCGAAAATTTTAACACAATAACTTTCTAGAAGTAAAACACTTGTGTTCTTGTTTTCTGAGTGCTACCCGTGGTTTTTATGTGCTTTTGAGGATGTGACACCTTCTAAACTGACCTCTCATGTCACAGGGACCACTTCTAACAGCCACCTTTCTGACAAACACATTTTCTCATGGTAAAGACACTTAAACACTAAACACAAGGTGACTTCTATTAGCCACAGCCACTTGTACAGCTGATGCAGGTGACAGGATGACACCTGGGATGGGGATGACCAGAAACCATCCCATCCTCTGTCCTCCTGTTTTCCCAAGATCATGTGGGTTACTCAAGTGCTTCAATCTTGAATCGCCATCTGTTAACGGCATCCACACGAATGCCTCTGGGAAATTCATAATGTTGGACTTGGTTACTCTGGAAATGTCCTTCAGTTTCACACTAAATGAGGGGCTGTGGAAGCTCAGCCATAGTACTGGAAAGTTTAGACGGCAAAGCTACGTAGGACCTCTGTAGTCTAGCAGAAGGAATATTTAGGCTTTGCAAACATCTGTCTTTTTCCGAAGTTTGTCTTTAATGGCCTCTCAGAAAGACTAAGTTCTCTCACTACTCAGAAAATTATTCTTTAAGAAGCCATTAAGAGGAAAGGGAGATAATCTGGTCCTAGTTAATTAGAAACTCTCCTGGCTATGTTAAGGATAGGTTTGTGTACGTTTGTATGAATACCTAAGTATTCTAGGGAGGTGTGGGACCTTAGGTCTGCTTAAAAATTAATGATCTTGGAAGGAGACTAAGAAGTTATTTAAACCTGGATGGGACCCATAGTGAGTGGTGTAAGTGCTAGAGTTTAAAAAAAAAAAAGACTTTGAATAGCAACATTCTCAGGTTGAAGACATAAGCTTGTCCTGACCTGCCAAGAATATGGTGTAGTGTCCCTACTATGCTCCAGAGGACATATGAAAGGGATTACTTAGCAGTAACAGACAGTCAAAGAGGCTACTGAGATCTACAGGAATTCAGTACTATCCACTGGGATGTTACCTGTACAGATGAGTACATAAACCTGTGATTAAAACCTTTCAGCTTCCTTTTATTTTTAAGTCTAGCTAGGAAAAACAGAACAAAACAAAACAACCTCAGTCTTGAGCTATCTCTGTTCTCCCAGCTAGCAAGCACAAATTTTATGTTTGACCTGAGCAACATGCTGGCTAGCTAGTGAGGAATATTCAGTGAGTTATGAGTACAATTAAAAGTTCATCTCAAATACTGCGATGACTTTCAGTTTTATGACTGCTATGTCGTAAAGATATATAAGACCCATCATTACCTGTAATATCTGAGCCATAAAGACTTCTGTATGTGCAAACTGAAGATTTTAGAGCCTCTTAGTTCTTAACTGATCTGGTTGGGAAAATAAAACACAGGACGTCCAAGTATGGGAAAGCAGCGACATAATACTCTAGTTAAAATTGTAACTTTTTGTTTCAGGATGAGAATGTCTCAGGGGAATTAAATCTCAGGAATGACTAGAAGATAGTGAGTGTACCAGAGTCAGTAAATAACAGTAAAAATACCAAGAGAGATACTCAGTAAGAGCTGTAAGTGCAGTATTTCACCATAACTGGGACAGATAGAAGTGGCAATTGTTCTTGTCGCTTTCTTCTTCTTCAGCCTTTCCTTTTTTGAACATGTCAGGAACAAAAATCCCATTTTGACCAATACAATTGTGCCCCACATACAGTAAAGAAGCTGTGATCTTCAGCAGGCAGAAGGATGCCTCTAACCAGGTCTGTCAAAAACCTTCATCTCGAGGGTAGCTGTTGTTGAGTGCTGGCAATTCAGGGTGGAAGAAGTACATGTGCCACTTCAGTCTGTGGAGAAACACTGAAAGACAAAGCTCAGCAAGGAGAAGTGTCTGTGTGGGCAATAATTCAGCAGAAAGAAGCAGTCTGCAGCCCCAGGAGCAGGGACAGTGAGGGAGCGTGGGGTGCTGCCCTGAGAGAGGCAAGAAGCAAAGGATGGAGCTGCACCAAGGTGTTGTGGCCATGCTCTGTTTAAACCAATGCAGCCAACAGGAGCTAAGCCAAGGACGGGCCCAACTATGACCGAAAGCTGAACTTTGCTTCATTAACTCAGAAATACATATTGCTCTTCATGCTTTGTGTACTCTAATGAAGTAAAACCTGTAAATGCTTTACATTTATGTCTAAAGTTGCTCAAACTCCACCTGATCATGAAATTACCTTTCCCTCACCCTCAAAAAAAGCAATATAAATGTAACTTAAGAGAGGAGGGATGTCACTCTTCTGTCCTGGGACAGTTGACAGGCTGTACCCACCTTTCCCCATAAGGATGCCTGTCAGGTAAACTTTAGTCCACGGTAAGCAGTGTGCTCATAATTAGTAATTTCTGAATCCTATTCTGTCATAGCAGTCAATAAACTTCATTATTTGTGAGTCTGTGATCATGAGTGTTCCCAGACTTAGTCTAAACCACACTGTGAATCTGTGGTTCTGAAAGTTCATGTTGAAAAGGAGCAGATTTATTGTGTCAAACTGGTTACTCTATAAGATTATCTGTGAATCTGCATCATAAAGGTCCTGCAAGGACTTGGAGGACAGATAACACGCAGACTAAGAAGGGCAAGGTCTAGTCAGCCCTGGGCCCAGTAATTTGTGGATAATCTGGAAAGCAAGTGGGTCTCCCTTTCCTAAATTTTTGCATGGAATGGTCTCATCATGCCTTACACTACAAATAGCAGAGCTCTTTGCTGTGTGTCACATTTATTTCTTCCTGCCAGCTGCAAGAGACAGATTCCTTCTGGAAAGAGCACAAGCTGTAGATCTATCTTAAAATGTTCTGTCACAGATTTTGCAGGTACTGCTCCTTTACTGAGGACCTCGTGAGAACAGAGAGAGGGCATTGACTGGCTCACTTCAATCTCCTACAGTGACTTTGAAGATACTGTACTAAAGAAACACAAGCATCTTATGAAGTGAAATTCCAATGGCAATTTCCAAGGTCAGAAACGTTTCTCTGGTTACCCCTTCCCTGACTTCACCTTGTTCTCTTCTGAGCAGGAGGGAAATTTTTTTTAAGTGGACATTCCTGATTTAAAAGGGTGAAGATACCTGCTGCATCGGTTTTATCTTTCAACAAACTTTTTAAAAGTGCCATATATCTTTGAGCAATAGTATCATGGGAGACAGTCTTTCTCTCCTCTCCTTGTTATCCATAAGTTTCTGGAGAAACATGCAGCAATCGATATCTCTCTCTACTGGGCGATTCTGTTAAGCTTGCCTGAATCAATCATCCATAAGGCCTGATTTAATTTGTCTCAAACTTCTTACAACAGAGAAGGTAGTCTCAAGATTAATTCAGTTCTGGGTAGAGAAGAGCAGAAATCAGGGTACAAAATCCCCTTTCTTTTTCTTTTTTTGTACAGCATGCTGCCAATAAGTGTCAGGGCTATCAAAAGGAAGACAAATTTTTTGTCTCTCCTTAGAAGTTATTGCTTCCATTAAGCCACTACCTAACTTCAGGCGGAAGTTTGAGACACATAACAGACAATCAGACTGAGAACAAAGAGGTATAGTCATCAGAAAAGGTAGGGGTGACTCTTACTGCATAGACTTTTCATTAAATACTCCAAGAATCCTGTTGTGACACTGAATCTTGGGTTGATGGAAGCATCAACCCAAATTCCCACCTGGAACGGCAGTTCAGTGAAACTCAGACTTCAGAAAATAGTCCCTGTGCTGAACAGCCCGGAGTAATAAGCACCAAGTAACATAGAAGTATGCATAAATATTTAAAATTTGTCTTGTTGATTTCAGCTTCAGTTCTTCTGTCAAGTCTAGGTATCTTTCCATGCTCAAGTATACTACCTTGGGCAAATATTAGTGCTCCATCAATTGACCTCTTGCAGTGCATTTTAATGGAAAACTAATGCAATAGCTCACGTTCATTTCACACCAGGCATTGATGGAAAGCTGATGGGTAGAATTATGCACCTCTGAAATAATATCCAAAGGACAAGATGTAATGGACCAAGAAACCGGATGGAACTGTGAGTCATTCTGACCAATTACATATATTAATATTCTACTTTTTTGTATCCTTATTGTCTTTGATGCAGAGAAGGTCACAGCTTCTGCCAGCCATGGAAGCAAAGGTTTCTGAAATGGAAGTGATGGAAAGTTCTGGAGAGGGTGTTGAGAACAAGTAAAGACCACCAAATCAGATGCAACTGAAAGCAGGGATGCAGATCCAGAGGAAAACATGGGCCAGAAAGCTGCCGTCAGTTTTGACACCCTGCTAGTAACATCAGAGGAACACCAAGAAGTGATGAGGGTCTGAGTGAGTATTTTGCATTATTTCTTCTGGAAACAGGACTAAGTGCCTGTAATAAATCAGTTTGATGCTAAGTCATTTGATATTGGATTATGCAACATCTGCAAAACACCAGTATCCTTCTCCCTGGTGTGTATAAGTGAGACTGAAACTCTTCACTGGAATAAAGCAGAACCAAAATTTTACTTATTTCTTGGTCAAATGGTTGACTTTGGAAGGAAATACCCAGGGAAGGGTTAGAAGGTTGTCAAAGTTGAGGAGTGTTTTGCAATTGTAGTGAAGGTGCTGCTGCTGAGTACGCATTCTTGACAACAAACTGGTACACTAAGTGTTCAAGTTAGAATGCGACTTGAGTTTGATGAAATTAAGTGGAATCATTAATTAAGATCCCATATCTTACCTCAGCTGTTCCAGACAGAAACATGCTGTTTCTCCTCCACCTCATCTAGCAAAACTCCAGACTGACCTGCTGGGCACTTTCCATGTTTTGTCACACAACAAATCATACTGTGAAATACAGGTTTTAGCGGCACCAACCAATATTTCAGCACAGGTTAATTTCTGATCACCAGGGAGCCATTAGGACATGTTTGTAGTGAGACATTTTTTAAAATTCTATCAATTTCTGTGGTTTTCACTTTTTGGTGACCAGCCTTTATATTTAGGTTGCCTGCTGCTTCATAGTAATTACTGCATCTGTACCCTTGTGCCAGCAAGGGAGTTCGCAAAAGTTTGCTTCAGCCTCATAAGGATGGAAATGATGGGTACTGGGATAATCAGAACCTTCCTCCATCTCATCGTTGTCATCACCAGATGTCTCCATGCTCTCATATTTCCAGGCCTGCACAGTTTTCCACTTTTTGGCTTTCTTTAGTCAAAACCAAGAATGGCAACAGGTTCAGTAAGAGGCCTAATTTTTCCCACAGCTGTTTTTCTCAGTTTTCAGCTGCAGACAATACCTTTCTAAGTTCCTTATCCCCCGTTTTTAAGTTTTGGGTTTCAGTCATGAGAAGGTCTACCCATGTATCAAGTTTTTCTTAGTACTCTCTTTCAGAAGTCAGTAATGTTTTCAACACTTCATTTTTGGATTTCAAAGCAGTGTATTTTAAATCTGGAATTTTGGGAGGAGACACTACACTTTGATTTTCTTTTTGCACCAAATAAGTGAGTCTATAATACTGTGCAAATAATTGTTCTATCATTATGTTTTTTTAACTTTTTGCACACTTCTACACTTTTCTATCTACTACACCACTTTATGCTCATTTTCCCAAAATTTTTGGGCCCATTCTATTCCTCTCAGAATTATGCAGTGTTATATTTTTGCAGCAGTTCATCCATGGCAATCCTGCTGACTACACTTTTTTTTTTCTGTTGCATTAGAGGATGAAATTTGGCAGAAAATAAATCCAATTGCGTTCCAGCTGGTACTTAGAGATCAGAGTGGCTGGGTACGGCTGGGCTTTGTTTCTGATTATGACCAATTTGGCACTGTAAGTCTAGTTTCATTCAGTAAGGACTTGCACAATTGCTGATTCATGAGTAGTGTGCTTTATTGAAGCAACAGATTATGCAGGTTCAGAATTGCTGCTGTTAAATGCACTTACTGTGTTAGCACTAAATATACTGAGGCCAGTGACTAACTGTGTTCACTAAGCTTAACCTCACCCCTGATTAAGCTTAGTTTCATCTGGCTGCATTCTGATGCTGTCAGGGGCACAAATCATAGGAAAGAGTCATAAAAGGTAAAGTTCCAGCTAATGCCATTCTATGATCAGGTGGAGTTTGAGTGACTTTAGTCATACCTCTGAAGCATGTGCAGGTTTTTCTTCATTAACATATGATACAGTAGCAAATACCACCAGGTTGGAAAAGCGATATCTGTTTCGAGTTAGTAGAGCAAAGTTCAGCTTTCAGGCAGCAGTTGGGCTCTTCCTTTGGCTTAGTTCCCATTAGTTCCATTGTTTAAAGCAGAGCATGACCACAACACCTTGGTGCTGCTCCATCCTTTGTTTCCTGCCTCTCTCAGGGCAGCACCCTAAGCTCCCTCAGTGTCCTTGCTCCTGTGTCCCTGCAGTTTGTTTCTGGTGAATAGTTGTTCACATGGCCATGTCTCCTTGCTGAGCTTTTCGAGAGAGTTCCATGGTGAAAATTAAAGAAGTTGGGAAGAGCATAAGATAAACTTTCCCCCCCCTAGCTTCACCAATTTCCCGAGCAAGAAACCATGTAAGGTTTTCAAACACTATCGAAGTTCAAGCCTCGTGGTTCAAGCTTAACTAGAAGAGGTAATAATTTCAGGAGTTCCTAGATCTGCCTGTATATGGACTGTACTTGGATAATGGAGTGGCTGACACTGTTTGCTAATGGAAGGTTTTCCAAATTTGGCATAAGAAATCATTTCTGTCCCACTACCTCCATCCCCACCACCAAGGTCTAGTTTGATAAATTAAAGAAATTTGTCAGTAGCAAACTGAATATAATGCCTTTGACACCTTTGGAGAAGGAGTAGGAAGCAGGTGGCCAGATACCATCAACTAACAGCATTCGGACTTGATAATGCAGAATGTTAATCATGCTCCTTCTATGTAGAGCATCAGGAATAGTCAGAAGAGCCAAATACAAATTCTTTTCTTAGCTTGTGTAGAAGTGACTGGCTCATAACTAGTTCAGTACATCTAGAAATTATCCAGGATATAAACCAATATTTTTATGCAAGGCTTGTTTTCCGTGCCTGCAGCCTTAACTCTTGTGCTCTGCAAGCAGTAGCCCTGGCAGAGACACTCATGAAGCTGCAAATACCTTTCTGACAGCAGGATTGGTACAGAGATGAAAAGGTAGGAGGGAAGAATTTGACTACGGTGCTTCAGCATGGAGTGCACGAGTTCCTGTAGCTCAAGGAACATCACATATGCAGTTTTTAGATTTTCTTCCTCTATACTAAAACTTTTTCATTATAAAAAGATTCGTGAGTGATCTAACACCTATTTATATCCTGCCAAGATAAACAGGCTAAATCTGTGCTCTCAGTCAACACAACACTAAGCACCCAAAATGAGATTAGTCTAACCTTTCTGTTGCAAATGATTTATAGATCTTTTGGAACAGACCCCATAACTTGCCTTAAAACACGCTGATTTTGAAATGTTCTGGATAACAGTCTTGCTTCAGAGTAAATACCCATTGCATTCTCAAATGGCTGCCTACAGCAGCAGCTGCCTTTCTTCTTGAGGAAAGGCTGTAGATCTTCAAAAAAGCATCCAAGCTTCGGCTGGCTCCTGCATTAACGGGATGACCATCTCTAGACAACTCATAAGGTGTCTTATTGTCTCAGCTCATTGTTCAAGAAACTGGGAGCTTTAGGCTATTTCTGTTACCTTATCTGTTTGAGATCAAAAACATCCACTACTACAAAAAGCAACCTCCTCCCCTGCCCCACATCCAACACCAGGATAAGGAGTGGGGAGACAAAAAGTAAAACTTGTGGCAGAAAAGAGAATGGTATTTCTACGTCTGCTTTCTCTCTTGCTTGCAATTGCAGCCGACTTGGCAATATGTGTATGGAGAAGTTTGACAAAATTCCCTTTGCTCCTCATTTATTTTCCTCAGAGCCTTCTGTAAACTCTTTGGTATAGTGTATTCAAGGCTTGAGAGATAATATAACCATTTGGGTTCTGAGGTGTTTTTCCAGCAGGAAGATTGCACACTGGGGGTTCTATAACCTGTTGTGGGAGAGGGTCTGCATCTCCCCTCCATAAGGAATATGCCTTTCAAGGAACAAAGTTCTGAATGGAAAGACTGGCAGGTCTGACCATCGTCTCTTTTTGGTTTTCTTTGAAAAACAGTATTTTGTTGTAAACTGAAGTTGTCTTTCATACCATTGTTCGAACTTTGCACATTTCTGATTTCTTCTCACATATAGTTTTTGCTGTTTGACCTCGTCTTTTATGCCCTTCGAAAAAACAAGGTTAATGTGATGCCTTTCAGTTAATGCTTCTGTTATGCTGCCACAGGCTCAGTGCCTGTCTTCTGCAAAGTCAGTCACCCCTCTGGATGTAGGAGCCTCCTATGATTGCTTGGTACAAAGTATATCTGTGCTGAGAACAACTCTTTTCTCAAACATCCATCCATAATGGATTATGTTATGTTCCACTTTCAGCTTCTAACAGGAGCTATCCTAGCTGAGCACAGAAATGTTAACTTGGCTGTTTTAAGAGGCTGCTGACTGCTTAAACAGAAATTCCTCTCAGTCAGCTTCTGTGCCTTCACTGGCTGTCAAAAAGGGTCAGTTGTTCTTGCCCTGTATTGTTCCTATCTGCATATATACATATAATATCCTCAACACTAAATTATACCACTAAAGTAAAAGAAGTTATGGGACAAAGAACAGTGATAACCTCCTGCGTGCCAAACTGTCTCCAACGTGTTTGCTATGACAGATCCTATGACTGAACTCAAAAGCCTTTCCCCAAGTTTGGCTCTTTCTCTTTTGCAACCTCAGTCTTTATGGCAATGCTCATAGCTGGAGCATGTCTAAAGAACACTGAGAAAACAAACACTTCACTGTTGTGAAAGCTGCACACAAAATGCTTTTTTTTTTAACTGAAATTGTATCTTGAAAATGGTTGGCACTCATCCTTTTTTGATTCCTTTAAGTGCAATGTGATGTATCCTTGAAAATATTCTCATCTACTGATAACTGCATGGGAGCATCTAGTCCTGTAATAAAGAACATCAGAAACTCGTATGTTAGGAATTCTTCTTGAAGGTTTGTTTTGGTTTGTTGGTGTTTTGTTGGTTGGGTTTTTTGCTGTTGTTGGGGGGTCTGTTTGTGTGATTGTTTGTTGTTGTTTCTTTGGTTTTTGGGGTTTTTCACACAACTTTGCTCAAATATTGCTATCTAGTGTTTTACCCAGATTTGAATAATTACATAGTACAACTCAGGGGGGACACACATTCTTTAGGTAACAGTGAAGCTTGTGCTGTCAGATACGGGTTATGAAGTGTCAGAATGTTAATTTATTCCCTCTCCATGTATGGAAGTTATTCTGGTTTTAACCAGAAGATCATCGTTTTTGTATAAACTCTTCTCTGTCAGCTTCTGTGCAATCACTAGCTGCCTTTCCAAAATTAGGAATAGTGGCAGTGTTACATAAAGATAAATGCAGAGCCACTTGCATTTGCTGCAGAGGTCAGCACTACAGGTTATCATCAAACTGTAAGAGGAATGAATCCAGTGGGAAAAAAACTGTCAAATTTATATTGGATTTTCATTTCTTCAAGTTTTTGTTGGTTGGTTTGTTTGTTTTTTTTGTGAACTGAGGGATGTTGCCTCACATTTTGGCTCTTAACTTTGACTGACCGAGAATCTGGTTTTAAAACTCTCCAGTTTTGATCCTGTTATGCCTCACCTCTAAAATGAAGATAATAAAATTTGAATGTGTTGAACATCCTGGAAGCCAAACGCTTTTGTATTTCATGATACTCAGACTACTCTGACAAAGCTTCACAAAACAGTCTAAGGGAACCAAGTCTATTTTCAAAAAGAGGTTATAAAATATGTAAAATAAAATAAATTGCTTTCCATAGATTCCAAGTCCTTAAGCTCCTCATCCTAGTCCATGCCCTCCTGTGAAGAGATACCTCCAGATGCAGCTTTGTGCTCACCACTCCCTCAAGCAATTCTACAATTCCTTTTGAATGCCTGCGGAAAGTCTTTTCCACTGTGGCCTGGAGCCTTTCAGAGCATCTGTTTAGGTACTGAGGGAGACCCAGAAGAGATTTATGAAGCATTGCATTGCCTGTGGGGCAAGTTCAGACGTTATCTGATTTCACCCCACATGACAACTCTGCCTCAACCCACTCACTCCTTCCATGCCAGTGGGGGCACAGAGGAGAGAATTGGAAGGGTGGAAGTGAGAAAAATCATGGGCCGAGATAAAAACAGCAAAAGCTGTGAGCACAAGCAAAGCAAGGCAAGGGATTCATTCACCACTTTGCATGGACAGGCAGAGGTTCAGTCATCACCAGGAAAGCAGGGCTCTGGTAACAGGGACTTGGGAAGACAAATGCTGCATCTCTGTACGTAAACCCCTTCCTTCTCCCCTCCATAGCTCTCCATGCTGAGCATGATGCCATCTGGAATACCTCTTTGTTCAGCTGGATCAGCTGTCCCAGCTGTGTCCCCCCAGCTCCTTGTCCACCCCCAGCCTCCTGGCTGAGGGGACAATGCAAGGAACAGCAAAGGCCCTGGCTTTGTGTAAACACTGCTGGGCAATAACCAAAACATCCCTGTGTTTTCAACACGGTGTTCAGCACAAATCCAAAACACAGCCCACACCAGCCCCTGGGAAGAAAACGAACATGATTCCAGATAAAACCGGTGCAGGGAACCTGCGTCTCTAACACCATGGATTCAGGGAGCAGGAAGCAGCTGAAAGTGTCTACCTGCCAGGGTGCAAATGCTGGGGGTAACTCCACTCCTACCCCTTCAACAGCAGGCTCAGCCTGTTCCTGTTACACTCTGTAAAGCTATGGAAAGTAGCAGTGTGCTTCAGTAAAACCACGAGCTGCTCAAAACCAATTATCAATATCTATTAATATACAAGACCTGGAGTGTGATCTTTCTTCAGACACTTTTCCAAGTAAAAGTTGTGTTCCTGATTTCTGTACAGGGATTAGTAGCATGGGTTGTCCTTTATTCCGGCTCTAAAAGGAAGGAAAGACCAGAGAGAAATGAACAGATTTTATTTTTTTCAAAGGAGAAACAAAAAAATCCAATCTTTTTACTTGTTGAAATCTGTAAGTAAGGTTTATCATTATATTTGTGGACATCTCCATTCTTCTTTATGTCTGATATCTGTCCATGAATACTCTGATTTGAAATTCACAGCACCTTTGCAAAATTACACATTCTGGTACTTTCAATTGGGCCATCACACTCTCAGTACCAATTCAGTGCCACAGAAATTTAGATACTTGCTAACATTCAGCAAAATACTGACTGCTTCTGGAAACTTACAGAATTTTCTGTCTTTACTAAGGGAATAGAACCTGCTTAAAGTTCACATTTTCTGGCACATGCTGTGTTAATTCTAACACACAACATCAAAAATCTCTTATGTGTTCTTTGTTTAGATCTGCTTCCCTGTGCCTAAACAGTGCCACACACAGCAGGATTTTCGCTGTGATAGCAGTATCTCAAAGCCATCACATAATGCACATAGCATTCTTGAAGCTAAAGTTTCACCCCAAGAACAGTCAAAGTCCAGAATTCATACTGCATATATGAAGGCATTTGGAGCAGAATTTCTCCAAACAATGGGCTGGGAAAGTGAGGAGCCAGACCTTCAAAAGCACATAGCTTTCAACAACTACTGAATTATTTTCCAAAAACACCTAATCTGTAAATAGCTGCAGTTTGCAAGAGTTGTGCTCAAACAATTCAGAATGTTTTTGGAATGTTAGGGAAAACAATTGAAGTGCAGCAAACACCATAGCTCATGAAGCACCAAAATACAATCCTGGAGAAATCAAGACTTGTGATGAAAAATAAGGCTTTATTTGGAGGCAGAAAAAAAAAAAAAAAAGGAGAAAAAAGCATAACTCATCAAATGTTCCAAGGTCCGTTCAAATTAACTTTGTGGAGTATTAAAAATATGCAACATGTAGTTTGTTCCATGTTTTCCTTCTTACAAGTGGCATGTTCTGAGTGACTCATGCCTGCATTTCCCAGAGCTTTACTTAATCAAGCTTATATTTGCAAATCTATTGCTCTCAAATTCCTGCTTTCAGATCAAGAGCTAGTGGCTTCAGTCCAACATATCCATACTCTGGATAGGGATATTCCCTTACATGGGCAGTCTTGGGTGCAAATGAATGAAACTGTCATGAATCCAGGTTTATGGAATGTGTGCGGAGAAGATGGGAAGGTTTCTGGAAAGAACCAAGAGCTCATATGTGATGCGGCCTTTGTAACAATGAGGTGTGGACTCAGAGTGAGTGGATGGATGCTGGGGATTTCTGACAGCCCTGCTAAGGTTTCCAGAGCTCTCAGAGGGACTGGTCCTACTCTGTGAGGCTCTTGCTATCCTCTGCCCTCACTAGATTTTTAAGCAATCAGCCAGCAGGATTTGAGCTAAATATGGGACCTGGAGAATATAGTTTCACCTGCTGCATTTCTTACCAGCCTAGGCAATCATTTTTTTTCTGTAAGTACCTACTTATTACCAGACTTTAAATTCTAATGGCATAAAGAACTTTCCTCCTCTTGTTATAAGTAGGTGAGTAGTGGAGTAAAAAAAAAAAAAAGCTAGAGTAAGAAGCTGTATTTTTCAGCAAGAATAATTTTGATCATCTCCACTGGCCATGTGTTAATGGTGAATGGGGCACAAAGAAGTCTGTGACTCATCATACCCTCTGCAGGTCCTTCATGGATTAGGTACACCTGAGGCTTAGGCTCCACAAGGCCTCTAATAAAAATATTCTCAAGATGCTGGGTCAGATAGCAGCCCCTAGAAGTGATACAGAAAATTGTCCAGGGGCTTTTGAGTTCCTTCTCGTGAGGTCTGTTGCAGGAGCTGGTCCACTGATTTTTACTCTTAACACTCACAAACACCTTGCACCAATTCAACTGGATAAAGTAAACGCCCTAGGAATAATCTCTACTAAAGTCACTACGACTTTGATTAGATTAGGAGTACTTTATTTCAACCTAGATGAATTACTTTCTTTTGTGATTGGCAGGTAATTTCTCTGCATAAAAAGGGTTAAAAATACCATTCAGCCTAAAATTAACTAACTGTAAGAAAAAGGGGAAATAAATACCGAAGTGCTATACTGTATAAGAGATTTTAGTGTGCAGGAAGACCCTGGGTGGTGATTCCATGTGGCTCCAATGAAGGTACGGATTCCTCTCTTGCTGTTATTCTCCCTGCCCTGGGTACAGCAGCATGTCTCCCCACTCCCTTACATCACCTGATCCTGTTGTAGCACATCCATCACTCTGGAAGCTGGCCCGGGACACAGCTTTCTGCTGGCATCGGTTAAGCACAAAGTCAGGTTTGCAAGTACAGTTTTAAAGGGAATTAGTGGAGTGAAACTGTACGAGAAGAAACTCTCCTGCACTTTCCCCTGTGACAGGAGAGGAAATACACCCTCATCCCACCTAAATCTTTGCACCTGAAACCCCCTCTGCACCCAGTCTCAACACATCCTCCCGAAACTGCTCCCAGAAATGCCACATAGCTATGGTGAGAGATAAGGATGCAAATGTCTAAATATTTTGCTTGCTCTTTTCAGAGGAGTGGAACTGTAGCTCACCCAAAAAAAAAAAAAATCCACTTGGCCACTCTGAAAACAATTGCAGTTATACTCTCACTACACCACAGACTTCTTAGGTTGAAATCCACATTTTCCCTTTTCCAAGCCATCTATGATTACTGATGTTCTAGTGTTCTTAACTGGTTTTGGTCTGAAAATGGTGGTCTCTGGAAGAGGACAGAGGAGAGAGCTGAAGAAAAAAACCTCTTAATTTGCTCTGCAAATCTCTGAGAAATCTTCTCTTAGACCCCTTTAATGCTTCAGCGTTGTAATGAGAACTGATGTAGTGAATCAACACAACCTGAAAGAAAGGACTGCTCTTTCTCCCCTGGGGAGGTTTCACTTCCTGGGGATACTCAGAAATGTCTTATTTCAAATCCACCTCAGCAACAATCTACCTATACTAACCCAGCCTTGGTCCCCTCACAGCAGGCAACCCTGTCCTGACCTGATGTACTGTTTCAGTCAGCTTTATCTCTTGCTCTCAATAAGCATTTTTACTCCTCAATTCTGAGGAGAGCAGCCAGGAACACACCAAACACCAGACCATGAACAAATTCAATCAGTACTAAACTGCCATTCTGGCATATCTCTAAGTGCATGTCACCCTTTTCACAGGTGGTCAAGCCTGTGAAATGTGAAAAGCCTGCCAGGTCAAGCCTGGCAATTACCTTGACAAGGACAGCACAGGAAACCAGTGAAGAGCTGGATATCAGCAGGATCTAAGCTTACCAGGGACTAATTCGGCACAGCATGCTAAATAACTCCATCGACCAAACAGTATGACATCAGAAATGAGCTTGGCTCATGGCAAAGAAAAGAGAAAGGCAGAAAGAAGAAAAAGGAAGAGATGCTGAGAAATCACTAGGATAATTCAGCACATTATACAGGAACATTTTCTCTGACAAACAAAAATGATCCCAGTATTTTGAAGTGCATCTAGACACATTGCACATGCCAATTTATAGGTTATAAGGAGGAGAATATTTTCAAAAACAAATATGAAACCAGTGACCAAGTTTAAATGGGGAAAAAGAGCTGCATGAAATAGAAGCAAATAAGTCCACTAGAATTCCTTGCAATTATTCTCATGCCAGATCTCACTCCATTTCCTAGCTCATTAGAGGTATTTCTTACAAGACGCAGTTTCACAGAAGTCGTTAGAAAATATGTTTGCCTCAAATGTCTTTTTCCCATAGAAATCTTCAATGATTCATTGGTTAACATGCTTTTTCTCACTTCTGTGGAGAGATGGCATATATAAGATTAAAGAATTTATGTTCTCCTCGCATTTTTATCGAATTTGCAGCTATCTCAAGGTGCCGGGACAGAAGAGATTCTTGTCACCCAGGTATCTGCAGGCAGAAAAAGAGATAGAGCAAAGGCAACAAAACTCTGGCAAGATTTCACTCATTTCCATGTACAGCAAAAAGGTTTAAAATTCTTCAATTGACAGCCATACAGCAAAGATGCTGAGATGTTACTTTTTTATCTTTTGTCAGATTCTCTCATCTTTCACATGGATCTAAAGCAGCAATTACATTCTTTATTTCTAAGTCATTAACATTGTTCTATTTATGCCAACATATATATTGCTTATATATAAACCCTTAGCAAATGCAAACAAAATTTTTGGAGCTACACAATGCAAAATCTTACACATGTATGAGTAAAACATGGTAAAACCATGCACTGAGGCACATCAATGTGCATGCCTTCAATTATGTGAAGGCGTTCATTGTCTTAAATTACTTAAATATTTTTAATTCAAATTTGCTTGTAATACTTTTTTTTTTCAGAAAAAAGAAACACTCGAGTAAAAAAGAATTTTTGTTTTGGAATATTTTTAATAGAAGTAAAAGACTGGATTTATAAAATCAGAGAATGATGGAGTAACCCTACAACACTGAACTTTAGGACTAATATGGAAAACAAAAAAACCAAGTCCTTCAAGTCCTTCAAAGCAAAGAACTTTCCTTCCATTACTTTTGCAGCCTCCTAGATGAGTAAGCTTATAAACCTAATTTACGGTGCTCTGCAAATAACTCATTTCCATTTCTCCTGTTGAAGTGTTATATACCTGCTAGACCTGAGACTGCAAAAATAACTCAGTAGCCAGTAGGACTCTTCCATGAGAATTGAAAAACTAATTTGCAATTATACTTCTAATATCTGTTTGACCTATCCTTGTGGAATGGCCTTGCCCTGAGATATATAGAAAATTTTGTTCCAGGGTTCTTCATATACCACTTAAGGCAGTCACTAATGATGTGTGACACCTTGGAGCCAACCCTGCTGAATCAGGCAAAAGAGGATTTTTACGACGACTCCCACATCCCAGGGGAGTGTGTACCTGTTATGCTGTGACACTTCTGCCTCTGCTTTAAAAGAGGTCGCTTAAGCAACTGTTCATTTAGATCAGTGATGCAGTCACTGCTCATAACTGTACAGACAATTGCTTGCCCAAATTCTGTACAAACCATTCACCAGAATATTTCCCATGTCTTAGTTTCAATAAAATTACAAATCAAGACATTTACTAGGAGGATTATTTCTTAGTATTCAGACCGTAATGCTATCTGATATTGATGTTATATCAAATAAGCGAATGGGAAGTGAAAGATCAGCCTGAGGTACCTGGCTGGAGGTCTGCAGTATTTGTGAAGCTGAGAGGCACAGCAGAGTGCCAGAGTCACACTCTTAATATAATATCCTGAGCAAGCAAAATTTCCTGGCTAAATATTAAAACAAAAAGCAAAATCAGGATAAACAACATAATAATACTGTGTATATCACAAATATAGACAAAATGTGACTTTTTTTCAGCCTTAAGTTAAGATTTTGGCTGTCTTTTCCTAAACACGTGTGTTCATTTCTGTCAGTGAAGATTTGGCTATGTACAACTTTTCCAAACAGGCAACCTCCATTTACTATTATTTACTGCAATTCAATAGCCATTTCAAGATATCATCTGCAACGAGGGCTTTGTTAACACCCCTCCGAGTACATACAGCTGCTAAAGTAAGAAATCAAAAACGTGTGTTTGAGCAAGTAGGACAGAGCCCCGAGGGCAAAAAAACTCTCCAGCTCTGAGCCCTGTATTGAACCCACAGGCCACAGGTTTGTCTATTAAAAGTTAAAATTGCCTGGCATTTTTCCAACCGTTCTCTGGCCAGAAGGCAATACAGCTGGCACCAGTGGTGATATGCTGTGCACACAGCTGTTCTCTTCGCAAGTCACCAGAGGAAGGCCTACTGTTAAACCAGTGATAACCTGCACTTGGGTGAGGCAGAGGATAAACAGAGCCAGGGAGAAACTCTTCACTGCCCTGGAAGAGTTATAAACATAGAGGATGCATTAATGAAGAGACCGACACATTAGCAGAGATACCAGTACGGTGGGCACTAATTAAAAGGAAGGAGGCCTCTCTTCCTCAAATATTTAGGTGGTCTACAGTCCTCTTACATTCTTGACCCAGTCTGTCATGGAGGCACTCAACCACATCCATGAAACAATGAAGAAAAGAGTAGCACACAAAAAAACTGCTTCTCCTGTACTCATGAGCATAATGGAGCCCACTTCCTCTGCATTTTAAAGCTTAAAACCAAATTAAGCTTAAAGAGTAAATGCAAGACAATGTTTGCAATCATGTAGTCTTTCTCTAAGCCAAAGGTGTATGATAATGTTTTGTACAGCAGACCGATAGGTAAGATACGTGTGAGCACAGCAAGATTAGAGCATGAAGAGCAGGAAGGGTGAAAGACGCTCCAGAAGCACATTACATACATTACCTTGCAGGAAAACCACAGAAGGAATTCATCTCCACAAACAGTGGACTGAGATAAGAATATCTGAATAATTTGGGAGGGGCAAATAAAAAAACCCACAAGATGGTGATGATGATGATGATGATGATGATGATGATGATAATAACTTAATAACAACCACAATAATAGTAACAGTTTTAAAAAATCAAATAAATAAATAAAGAAAGAAATAAAGAGTGGGGAGAGAGAGACACAAATAAAACCCACTAGAAAAAAGTGCGCACAATACAATTGCTCACCACCCACTAACCAATGCCCAGATTATCTTGGAGCAGTGATCAGCAGTTCCTGGCCAACTCCCTCCAGTTTGTATCCTGAACATGACATTCTGTGGTGTGCAATATCCCTATGGCCAGTTCAGCTCTCCTGGCCACATTCTCTCCCAGCTTTTTGTGCACTTCTTCACTGGCAGAGCTGGGAAACTGAAAAGATTGTGACTTAAGGTGAGCACTACTTAGCAATAACCAAAACATCAGTGTGTTATCAACATTATTCTCATATGAAATCCAACACCAGTGTTGTACCAGATACTAATAAGAAAATTAACTCTATTCCAGACAGAACCATAACATCACCTATTCTGAATCACCATGGCACTGTTGATTTCAGTATGATTAATCTGGTATTCGTTGATGATGGCTTGGATTCAAAGAACAAATGCAAGAAATGTTTCATTCAGAAAGGGAGATTTAAAATTTACCTGAGAAATAACTTATAATGAAGAAGTAGAAAAGTGGGGTGAAAAGGAAGCGCCCATTACACCAGCAATGTTCTCCACTGTCAAAAATACAAAATGGAGAAGGTCCATTTCCAGCTTTTGAAACAGGCACTAGTTTCTCTAAGAGAAAATCTAACACAGTGCTTACAAGAAAAGACCTGGGTTTGATCTATGGAGTATTGAAATATCTGATAATGAAAGAAAGAAAGGAAGGAGGGAAAGAGTGACAAAGGAGGGAAGGAAGGAAGGAAGGAAGGAAGGAAGGAAGGAAGGAAGAGCTAGCATCAAGGTGAAGAGATGAGGGCCTTTGCAAATCAAAAGCACTTTGCAACAAAGACATTTCTCAAACCAGACCAGAGTATCTACACAAGGAAGGCTTGACTTCAACAAGTGCGAAACCAACAGTGTTTGTGGAGACTGAAAATGAACCCTGTTCAAAGATATCACACATTTTCTCATGGTTTTACAACTACTTTCATGACCTGCAAGTTTGGTGGGTCTTGACCAGGAAAGCAGGAAAGGCTAGTATTTCACAATATACCTGAAAACTCTAGAGGAGAGAGAGCCTACATATCTATATATAGTAAGGGAAAGTCTGTCTCACTGAGGATACCACTCTGAGTCCTCCAGTGAGGAGGAAACCTTGTGAAAGCACAGAATCTTAAGGAGAGCTCTGCTTCTGCACCAAAATCAGAGAAATAACCCCACAGGTAAAAAAGCCCTGTACTCTTCTCCCCTCCTCTCATTATGCAGATGGTGAAACATCTGACTGTCCACATAATGCTCAGACTCTTCAAGTGAAAAGGAAAGAATTAAGACAAAGAAGGCATCATGGAAAAACTCTATTTCTTCCGTTTTGAGGACTGTGATTTGAAATGAGTCATAGCTCTCTTCCACTGAGTGTATAGAGCAAGACAGCACTTTCACTGCCTGCATACAGAGGGAAAGACAGCAGCCTGATCTCTTCTATCCATTTCTGCCCCAGCACAGGAAGAAAGGGTATAGACCTCTTTCTAGCACCACCAGCATCACCAGGAGAAGGATTAGCTGGGGCTGACAGACACACTGAGTAGTCCAATGGACTCAGTGCCACTGCTGACCCCTCTACGGCTGGAGCACAGTGGGGTGAGGAGGAGCGCAACCAGCACCAGCAGTGTGAGTACCACAGGCCCTCCTCAGACCCCTGCTCAGCTGGCACCTCTCTACAGCTTGACATTTGGCAGAGACATCATGTACCCTTCCAGAGCACTCAGAGCGCACTCCTTTCCTCACCCTCCTTTGGCTTTCAAGAGTCATTATGTAGCTTAAAGTGTTTTGTGAATGCAGCTTCCTTTCCATCTGCTGGTGTTGCAAAAACATCAACACCACCACAAAATCCTCTCTCATGCAGATTGCAGAAGCAGCAGCAGCCAGCAGTGGTTTCACCCTCAGAGCAAGGGGCATTTTGAAGATGCCCCACAACAGTAGCAAAAGAAATCAGTTTGGGGGGGAGAGGAGAGTTTAAGGGAATAAAAACAAGGTCTTGATTGCCCCAAGGACAAAGATAAGCTGCGCTTCCAGGGAAAATCAAGCAGGTTGTTAGTAATAAAGGATTTTGAAATGCTAGGGGTTAAGTTCTCATGATAAAGTCATAGCTTAAACTTTTACTTAATTACTCTGTATTCTCTGTCATACTTAATTACTATGTATTCTTACTTCTACTTCTGAGGTAACCAGTGCCTTGCAGACACTGAATGATACCTTGCAAATCTAGTCCCTTCTGCCAAATTCTCTGTTCCTCTCCCTCTGTGAAAAGAGGAGAGTTTTCATGAGAGATCCCCTCTTCTATCTGTAAAGAGAGAAAACTGACATCTTCAAACCTTAGGAAAAGGGGAAAAAGACATTATCTAAAAATGCCCTTGAAAAGAAGAATAAAAAGACGTAACAACAAACTCTGCAAGCTAAAATTGTGCAAGTGAAAACAGATGCGGCCTGTGAGAATAAGCAACACAAAGGAGTCTCCATCTTGTGAAGTCTGTAAGGTGAATGCTGGGTAACTTTCTGCTTCAAAGCAACAGAAACATGATGACACTGCAACCACTTCTCCAAAAAACAAAAGAAAAATTTCAACAGTTACTGCATTTTGCAGGTGTGTTAGCTGGACAATTCTGTTCTTCTACACATGATAGGCAGAGCATACCAGATGTCTAATAAGACTTTGGAAAGGTCAAGAGAAAATGAAAAATGGTTTGTTTCAATTCTTAACATCTGGAAACTATAACTCCACAAACATGAATGTTAAATGTCATTCTTATACCTTGAAAGGATTGCAGTTTAGTAAAAGTATATGAGCAACTTCATCATTTACTCATCATTCTGTTCTCTTGTTCATAACTTTCAAATAATCTTCTGTCTCTAGGCTGATTCTGTAAAACATATTTGTCACCATCTCAATACTGCAGCAGAAATGACATCTTGGAGCCTCATTTGCCTCAATCCCAGTCATCCTGCTGCAGGTTTCAGCAAAGCAGAGGTGGGGCAGACTTGAGAGCTGTGACACCTGCTGGCAAAGGATGCTGCAGGTCCAAGTGACACTGGATGCCACACAGACTGCTGAAGTGCCCTGTCACACGGTGTTGACTCCTCATTCAGCTGACCTATTGCCTCACCACACAGGAAGGTTTCTCAGTAGTTTTCAATCCTGTGCTGTTTTCACCAGGAAAATTGTCACTGATTTTAACCACTGGAGCGAAAGTAACATAAATATTATCTGGAGCAGAGTGGAGCTGTTTGATATGGAAATCCTTGTGGCCAGTTAGGCTTTGGGGTATGAGTTTCTCAAGCAATTTCAAGCTGAGGCTGCTCTGCAGATTCTCTGCAGAATTTCCTTGTCAGTGTCATTACTCTTCATTACTTTGAAGGCAGATTAGACAAAATCCAGCTCATCTGTTATCTCACCGTTTTGATGGTATGAGATTAACGGCTGTGATAATAGCCTACAGTGCTAAGTCAAAGTAAGGAATTTTGGAGAGTTCATTGTCTTCCATAAATCCACACATGGCTGGTTTTGCAAAGGTTGAACACAACCAGGATGAAGTTATAGTGTCCTTGGGGACCCATCCATCCTCAGGTTTCAGGTGAGTAGGTGGAACCAGCTGGAGATCAGCAGGTAAGGACCAGGTGCCTCCCCACATTGCTGGAGTATGGAGCTGTAAGCCCTTTGGCAAGGGAGGGAGAGGGCTGGAGAAAGGTTTCATTTTCAGCTCTGACTAGGTCACACCTCACAAGCTGGAGATCCAGGTGTGGTCAAGCATGCAACGCAACTGCCTGTCTTTGTCCTGCACAAACAGGTCAGTAAGATTCAGGACAGTAGAGCACTTTGCTACCCAGTCAGACTGAATTTTAATCCAGTTTCAAAGCAATGCTTTGTGGAATTATTTGGAAGATCTCTCCAAGGGAAACTGATCAGGAGGTCTGATGATTCCTCCTCACCTGTGGCACTCCAAAGAACATTCAGGCTTATATGATGAGGCCTAGATAGAAAAATAGTTGTTACTTTAATCACTGCACTGAAGAAACATATATGGCACTCATACATTGTGTTTTCACATAGTGCTTTGTTCTATGTTCTTGTCTAGACACGCTAAAGTGGTCAGAAAAATTACTTGTTACCTTAAAAGCAGTTGAATTTGAATTATCACACCATTTTGCCATGTCTTCCAAGTACAGTCTGCAGCTTACACAAATTAAACACAAAGAGTCTCAAGTATCTAAGTATCAAGCACACTGCATCTGACACCAAAACAACAACAGCAAGAAGAAAGACAAATAGCTAAGGATTTAGGATGATGGCTCTTACTAAATATAGTCCATCAGAATATAAACAAACTCTATAAACAGTGCTTCAACTGCAACGTCAGTATTAATAGCACCATCTAGCAAGAAGGTTCAAACTATTAATGCTAATTCCTTTTTTTTTCAGTTGTGTTTTCTCATCATTTTCAAATAGCAAAAGTGAGATTATTCTTTCATTCTCAGCCCCAGACCTCAACCCTTTTATCATATTTCAAGGGGCTAAAACACAAAGCATACATAAAATGGGGATGATTATTCCCAGCAGCAGTTCTGGCAAAGGCAGGTTACAAAGTGTTCAGTCTGGATTTATCCATTTATTCAATTAGACAGGTAAACAGACTATGAAAATTCCATTATACATGCCTATTCTGGTGATCTGCTGTATTAGCTCTTTCAACATCTGCATAAAACAAAGAGCAGTTTCTACTCATTAGAGCCCTGGGGAAGGCTCATTTATGGTTACTATGGATAGTTTTTTAGGTTTTTTATGCTTGCCACACAGAAGGAAATAAATGTGTTAAATTTGTACCCTTCCAGTCTGGTGGGACCCCTGGTTTACATGTGTGATGAAACTCCTGTCTATATGGACTGGTAGAACTAATCTTACAAGATACAAGATTATGTATTTTAAAACTGAAAAAACAGAGGGTTTTTTTCCAAAAACAGCAGCTGTGAAGTGAAGGAAAGAACAAGAGGCTAGGAACAGGAAGGCAGATACCTTGTCCATCATGAACCTTAATACCCACTGAGTTAAATGCGTTTGCACATGTAAAATCAAGGTATCACAGAAAGACTATAATTAGTCTCCTAATTAGTCCCTATGACATCTCAGGCCAGTACCTATTATTAAAAAAACAGACCTCAGGCAGTTTTCCTTATTTACTCTCATTTAAGTGCAGCATTCAATAGCCTACTGATTTCAGGGCACGTGTACTGCTTTAGTCCTAAACTGGGAAATAACAGTTACTACATTTTTCAGGCATGCCCCATATCTTCTTGCTTTCACATGAGTGCTTCGCTCTACAGAAGAAGTGACATCAGAATGAAACCATAAACCACTACTAAATCTGGTATCTCAAAGTGTCACTGAAACACGGGAAGAAAATTAAAACCCTCTAACACTGTATTTGAAGTGATAAAGAATCAGGCATTGCCAGAGGGCAGTGTCTGGGGTACACGTTCATTGATATTTGCTGTTGATGTTTTGTTGATGGTCATTATCTTTTTGGGTATCTTTTGGGCTATTCCCAGTCTGTTGAGATGTTAAGCTCATCTCCATTGAGTGGTGCAACATTCCCTAAAAAAAACCTCTAAAATTCCTTCCCCCAAGGCAAAGGCAAACCAAGCCTGACTAGAGAAATAAAATTTTAAAAATTAAAAATTTATATTATTTCCAACAAAAGGACAAGATTTTGGTCCTATAATTAGGTCAGCTACTGCCAGATTTCATCCTGGCAGAGGTTTGGATGGCAGGGCAGGAGCATCTTGGCTCCTGAGAGGCCCTTATTTTTTCTGAAGGTCACCGCCAGGGCTGCAGGTCTTCGGGCTGTACCTGCTGGTGTCTCTGACACAGCTGCTTTGGGAGCTGGTGGCTCTTGGACGTGACAGGAGAGATCCGTGCCGGGAAAACTCCGTCTGTGTTTGCGCTGCCTTTGGGGTTAAACACTGGGCTTGCAGCAGTACCCTGGAATTCACCCTGCTGCAGAACTCAGGACTACCGTGCGCAGAGCCACAGCTGCTGCTTGCACTCCAAGAGAGAGGAAGAAACACCATTAATTGCAGGAATTCTTTAGCATCTTGCTAATGTTGTCAGCAGACCATTTATGCTCCTTCCAAGATATCTTTCAGGAAAGCCCGAGCTCTTTTTTTTTTTGTGACTGATCAGTGGCCTCTTTGTCTAATAAACCCTGTCTCAGCAGAATTCACTCATAGTTTCCTAAACTCAGGTAGATCACGGATGTCTTTTAAGTTCTTTACAAGCCAATAAAGGGACAGATTCCTTTCATTATTATAGTACAGATTTATGGCACCTGGTTCTCCAAAAAGTATACCTAGCATAAAAAGAGGGATGTGAAGCTGAGTTACTGATTTATGATAATAACAAAATACCCAGATTTATTTTTCTACCAGAGCAAGCCCAGTACTGTACTTATGAGACCAACCTCCTTTTTCCTCTCTGAAGCATGGATCCACGGCCAGACCAGATCTTCATTTTCTCTTATGGCTTTCCACCTCATACAATGCCTTCATAACAACAGCTCTAAAGAGGGATTTTCACTTTTAAATGCATGTCTCAAATTTTGCTGATTTAACCTTCTCATCCAATGTTAGCTGCATGCCAGTGTGCGAACACTGCTTTGCTGTCCCCATTATTATCAGGCATTTTGCTAATGCATATCCAGCACTTGCTGTAGTCAAGTTCAGCTGGCAGAAAAATCAGAAATCAGACCAAAAGAAGCAAAAGAGTCCACTTTATTAAAAGACCACTTTGAATTGAATTTTCTGTTGTATTTCTTCCACTGTCACAATCAGAAAGAATTTTATCTAATTTTCTTGTGGTTACTTCTTTGGATTTATGTTTTCACTATTTTTTTTTAACTTTAGGTTTTCAAGGTAAAGTGTATCAACTAAACACTGTTCTTCTCTTCACCCAGAGTATATTTGGGGCAGGAGAAGGTCTAACTGCTAAATTTTTAGCTGACGCTTCTTTCTTTCTGTCACACTTAAGTTACTCAAACACCTCTCACATACCCACTATTTAAACTATTGAAGAAACATTTAACTTTTATTAAAACTGTCAAGAAAAGTGCTTGCTTTTCTTAAAAACATGAAGAGATTGATGGGATGGGTCAAACTTACTTGGTTTTTTGCTTTGTTTGACAACGAACCAGACAAACCAGAGTTTGTGGCTTTCAAGTATAAAAAAAAAAAGAAAGCAAAAACCAACAAACAAAACAAACAAACAAAACTAGAGGAAAATAACTAAAAAGCTATGAAAGGAAAAAAAAAGAAATGCTACCACATAGACCATCTGTAGATGAGCTACAGAAAAGAATGAGAGTTTGTTACTATTTCATTTTTGTCTCTCCCTTCCTCCTCAAACAGAACTTTTAAAATCCCTGCACCTCTTGCCACAATGCCCCTTTCTGTACTAATAAATGTATCTGCACAACCTTGCAAATGGAATAATTCATGAAAATGTGTTTCTCTGCTGCTCAGCTACTCAGTAACCCACTTCCTCAGTCTGAGTCCTAATAGCAAAGACTGGAATTAATAAATGCTGATCCTAAGCTCTATTTTACCTTCTAAGAGCCTGTTGTGTGGACACAGCTATGTCTGAATTTGTTGTAAACAGCAGGTTTGGTACTTTTAATTATGTAATTAGATTTGCTTTAGACTCACTGGCATTGAGCGTAGTAACTCAGGAAGATAAGGAAATACTCTGGGTCTTGATCCACAAAGTTACCATAAAATAACAAATCCATATACTCCTGCTAACATCAGCGAGCAGGAAAATTGTTGGGAAATAATTTTAAGAAATTTAGCTCCATTTTTCTTTGTTTGGAGAGGAGAAACATCTTTGCAGCACCACACCAGTTGCTCCTTTTTGTACTAAAATAAAAATATGATGATCCCAGGACTTTAAAAGATCCAAAAGCTTCTCTACAAAAATAAAAGTAGAGGATTGTAATTATTGGTAGTAAATAAACGGAATTCTCATTTTTCCATATAGGGTCCCTATGCTAGGGGGACCATCCACATAAAAATGTCCTTCCAGAACCTTCCATGATGAATTATACACTTCTCTGAGTCTGCAGAAGATCTCTGGTTAGGGAAGAGGGGCAGAGACCACTCATTTTACTATCTCTAGACATTGCCACTTTCCTACATTTGTAGGAAGCTGTACATTTGTCACCACAAAGCTCATTTCTTGTTGTATAGGAAGGTGTAAAGATCCATGAGCTCCTCCCTGCCTGGAAGTGTAGGAAAGGCTGCTTAACTCCCCAAAAGCACACAAAAGATCATTGTTTTTAAGGAGGTTGACAGGAGATAAGATTCCTCTTTTTCACACGCTATTTCCTATTTAACAAAATAGAAGAAAGATCTTTTAGATCTGCCTTTAGAAGAAGATGAAAGTAGAAAAGATCTGATTTAACTAATAGAAGATCAAATGTTTCCTCTGTCAGCGTGGTACAAATCTGGAGTTCTTGTGAAATGAGAGCTTTTGCCTGGAAATTTCATAGAGAAAATTCAGCTTATCAAAAAGCAGAGCAGAAACCATTTCTGACACCTTGTCTCTTCCCTGTCACTACCAAGTTAAGTAAGAAAATGGAACAATTGTACTTTTAAAGAGATCCAAAATCTGAAATTTTTTAACTAGTTGAATGAATACACTCTTCTACTGAGATAGGAGCCCTGCAGTTCATGGTGTTTACTCCTTCTGATTAACATTTAATAATTAAAAAGAAAAAGGGGGGAAAAAAAAAAAAAGATTCAGTGAAAACAGGAGCCTCTCCAGCTCCCTATGTGTCCTGAAGTATAGTAGAGGAAGGAATTTTCCTCTCCTCTAGAGTATAAACCTTGATAGAGTTGCTTTACTCTGTCCTGTGAGAGAACTTTATATCCCTGTTTTGTTTGTTTGGTTGGTTGGTTGGTTTTGGGTTTTTTTGACAAGGGAGTTGCAAACAGAAGAAAAGCAACATTTTCCCTGTGCTTTTCTCTATTTAGGCCTAAAATCCTAACATGCTGTATATGAAAATACCAATACCTCTGTACTGTAAACTCCATGCTCAGGAATATTCTCTGAATTTCTTATGTTTGAGTCATGAAAAGATAAACATAGCATCAGAGAAAAAGTAGGGCTGGAAGGGATTTCAGAGAAGTCATCCAATTGCAACTCTTTGCCCCAAGCCAAGAACATCTTTCAGGGCTTTAAAATCCATATATTAATTGTGATCTATTAAACCAGATTTTTAAACTACCAAAAGGGAAAAGTAAAGCTTTTTCTGCAAGAAAATACTGCAGATAATTCAAGGTAGGGAAGAGCACAGCTGCCAAAAGATTGAATACATATTACTTTGACAGGTCTTTGGTGAAGAAACACAAGAATATAAAAAATGTGATGGATACAAACTGCTGTTTACAGGCTGTCTTGCCTACTACCCTCATTTAAACATCAGCAATTTCCTAATGGAAAAGGAAACAATTGAATTTTAAAGCTATATCTATCATGTTTATCCGTCTACATTTTTGTTACATTATCACTTCTTCTGAACACCTCTTCTGTGTGCTTCTGAATACCCACTTAATACAGGAAAATCTTTCTAAGTGTGTAACTGATACACTCTGTCTCCAGAAAAGCTTTCTGGAGATTCTTAGAAGATTTCTTGAAGTGCAAGACTTTCAGAAGGACAGAGGCTATGGATCTGCCCATAGCTGGACATTCAGCTTCTACTTCCCTGACCCCTAGATTCCTGCAGGAGAGGATTACTATTTCCACAGAGTCCCTTCTCCCACTCTCCTGAGGAATAATTTGGTAATTTTAGACTCTGTGTAAGTATCTACAAGATACTACTCTTGTTTCTCCTTAAAGCATCCAGAAAAATATATTTCTTGACTTCCCTAGGTACCTCCTTTTATTGATCATCCTTAGTGTAAGAAGTTTTTACCCAGCCTCTCACCAGATTTTTTTTGTTTTGTCTCCTAAGCTGGAAATTTCTTTTAACTTTCCCTAAGTAGAGGTCATACAGAATAGTTTATTGCTGTCCCTTATGTGAGTATTTTAGTTCTAAAAAACAGCTACTCTTCATCTCCCTTCAGCCTCATATTGCTAAGGTGAACACAGCTAATTCATTGAACCTTCCCTCACAGTTCCATAAATCTGTCCTCATTCCTTGTGTTCCCTCCTCCAGTTCGCAAAAAAACATTCCTGCACTCCTCTGCCTACACTGGGACACAGAGCCTGGCCCTGGCCTCACTGGTGCCCAGGCATTATTTCCTTCTACATCCAACGTTTGATCTTCCTTTGAAGAGATATTTTAATTAAAAGTGCCTTCCTCTCCTCCTTCCTTCCCAGCAGCACAGCTGATGCAGACTCAGTCTGTGATCTCTGCATCTCTGCCAACCAACTTTTCTTTGTTCAATGTTTTTGTAATAAACTTAAAATAGTACACTGCATTTGCTCTTACTGGATTTCATCTTGCTGATACCATGCACTTTCTGCAATTTATCAAAATGATATTTAATTTTAAACCTATCACCCATCATGCTCGCAGCCCTTCCCAGTCCTACACCATCTGGATTAGCACAACATTTCCATTTTATCATTTAAGTCATTAAACAAGACATTATCTCTCTGCTACAATTGACCCTCAGGACATCACTTGCAAAATCTTTCCAGAATAAGACAGCAAACAGGTTCACAGGCCCCAATTCTGCATCATGTTCCACTATGCAGTTTATGTGAATGTCCCACAGCACTGTGTCAGGAATCAATCACATTTTCTGTTTCTCTTGCACCCAGAAAACCGTGTACCTTGTCTGGAAAAAGCTTTGGATTAGACCTGGTATTGTCATTTATGGGGCAATTTGACGGCTTCAGCCACAGCCCATGGAAGTCTGCAGACAGTTTTGGAGTGAGCAAACTGCAGTTATTGGTTTGGTCTCTGGAGTGGTTTTGGTTTATTTGGTTCTTCGTGGCTCCTGTATGCCCAACTCCTATTTTTTTCTGCAGTTGAATTCAGAAAACTGAAATGTTCTTCACACCTGACACTCAAAGGGAAAGCTCAAGACAAAACATCAGACAGGTCCCCAGGAGCAGGAATTTGAGTCCTTATGGGACACCTCTCTTCCTCCTACCTCTTCAAAATCTTACTGCTGCTGTCAATACCAGCCTGTAGTTCATGTTGCTGCTACGCTGAGTTCAGCTGCCACTTTTCTACCTTCTGTTCACACATCCTTCCCAGTGGAGGGTAATGTAAACCTCAGCCACCTGTATGTGAGTGTACACACAGCCATACGTGCACACTCAAAGAGTGAAGACAAATTTGAGAGGGAGGAAATTATCGAAGTCCAGCTTCCTGAGTTACACCACTGAGAGTAAAAAATACCTTCTAGCAATTACACCTGAAAACACATTCAGGCTTCTAAATTCTCCTAGCAATTCTCCTAGGACCAGGATTAAAAAGGCCACAGCACTTGAGTAATGATATCCTAATCTCCCACCACCAAAATCAGCAGGAGAAATGTCTGGAGTACATTGTGTGGGTTGATACTCTCACTTTCAGAGACAGGTACTTTCAGAGACAAACACTCATCCTGCAGCCTCTCTGTGTAGCACAAAGAGCAGGACAAAAAGGTAAAAAAAAGTGCAATCCAAAAACAAGCAGGAGGCGGTGATCTTTTTACGCAGTGAGTGCTCCTGCACCACAGGAGCATAAAGGCACTTGGTCTCTATCCTGCACCTGCCTCAAAATTTTCTGTTCATCCCTGTCTTCTCCTGGTCCTCTTCAATCCAGCACAGCCCCCAGACTCAGCAGTCTGTCAAAAAAGTGTGTATCTGTACTTCCCTGTGGCTCCCAGCACCTTGATCCAATTACACTTCGGTGCATAGATAAGAAGCATCAGCAAGAATTGGCTTCTAATTCTGTCACTTGTGACATGAACTTCTATCTACTGCACTGTGTGCAGCAAGCAGCCTTGCTTTGTTGCAGCTCCTTTTTATGATGATCCAGGACAAGCTTTATCAACAGAACAGCTAAATTCCTGTTCTCTGGCCTTTCTTTATGATCTGAAAGAAAACTGGCACTTGATATGTCTAAAATAAGTTCCATAATGGCAGCAAAACTGCCATTCACATTTGGTGTGCTGAAAATATCAGATAAATGGCAGGCTTGGCTCATGTTAACAAGCTTTGCACTGCTTCTGTGTTCATTTCATCTGTGACAAAATTCAGCACTTACAAGCCATTAAGGCTGTATTGTGCAAGTCAGAAATGCAGACAGATATTCTGAGAGAATTTTAATCATGTAATCACTGTACAAGACACTCAGATATTATATGCTCTGATTTTTTTATTTATTTATTTTTTCTCCTCCTAACAAAACATGCACACAGACAAAATAAAGAATTCTAAGAGACCAGCTTCTATTCATGCTCATCAAAACAGCTGTTTTGAAGGTGGCAGGATTGATGCTGCTATCAGGGACAACACCGAGCCAAAAGGTCATATCCTAAAGCAGAGAGGAAAAGATATGTTATGATGGGATGTTTTCAAGCTCCAGAAATTTACAAATGATGCCAGAGGCCTTTAGAGCAGCAGGAGCGTGCACAAGCTGTCACTGGAAAAGTCACTCTTTAATTGATGATATTCAGAACAAAACCTGCCTGAAGTGAACATGGCCATTGTCCCCTCTTGCATTTATTGTTCCTGGTTACCTGTCCAGTGTGGTGACAGGAAGTACCAGTACTTCCTTCCCATGGACCTGGAGAATGGGGCAGCAATTCAACATTTCAGGGCACTTCACAGGAGAACAACAAAGCAGAACCTCCAAAACTTTTCATGGAGTCAAAATATAGAGAAAGCAACAGAAGTGCAGCTGCAGGAGGTCGGGGGGAGCTACACACAAGGTTGCTCAGCACATCTCAGCCTCCCAGCTGCCTCCCCCTCTGCGAATTCTTCAGTTCTTTAACACTGCACCCACAAAAACCAGGGGAAAGGAGAGAGGGGTGCAAGGTGAGTAGAAAAATGCCCTGTCTCCTGCCATCCATCTTCAGTCCTACAAAATTTTACCTTTACAAAGAGCAAGGCTTCATCTCTGTTTTAATCTGTCTGTCACCGTACAGAAAACATGGAGGTGACATCCTTGGGTGCATGATGAAAGGATGAAAATTAAAAAAGAAAGGGTCATGGCTTCATGCTGGTTTCACTTGTGCCTCTTCAAGTTTTCTGTGGGTTTCTGGACCTGCCAGTTCAAGATGGAGTTATTTCTGAAGATTTGATTTCTGAAAGACCGAAACAAGAGGAACACTTTTTTCATGTTAGCCATATTTGAAACTCAAAGCAAACAGAAAGTATTTTTAGGCTTGGTGAAATGTAAGACACAAAGAGAGAATCTTTCCAATTGTCTGAATTTTCATGCTTCAGAAACTGGAAAGACTAGACCCTCTCTGAAAAAGCAAAATCAAAAAGCTCCCAAAATCTACAACTAAAACTTTCAATGAGAGAAAAGAAAAAAACAACAACACTGGAAAGCTCACAAATTATGCTAGTTTTCATATCCTTTTCATTCCAATGAAAAAATGTAAGCAAGCTTCAGAAAATTCTTGAATTTCAGAGCTCTCAATCTCCTGCCCCAAAGGAAGGAGCCCTAATACTGAAAAATTCTCAGAGAACAGGTAACTCTTCCAGCTTTTCTTCAAAGCAGTTAAAAGGCCAGCCACTGTACCTGTTTTGAGAGGAGAGCTCCTCAGAAAGGCTTTCTAGCAGAGCTTTGGCTGTTTGCTGAGCCAAAATACATGGCTTAAACATGCTGGCACCTGCAACAAAAGCAAGAGCCACCTTGTGTTATCAAAATGACATTTACAAGACAAATTCCTGCTAGGCATCAGAGAAACAGAAAACCAGAACTGGACCCTGGTTCTGGTGATGAGTTTATTTGGTTTCAGGGCTATGAGTGATTTTCTTCCTGAGGCCTGGGTATTTATCAACCTTAGCTGATCGATTGTTACAACATCCTAACACTATAACAGGCAAATATTATGAGACTCTGAAACATTACAAGTGAAGCAGAAGTAATGAGAAATTCCTTTTCTGCTACGATTTCAGAAGTTATCTCTGGTTCCTGGGTTAACATGAGCCGTAAGACAAAGAGACATATTCTATCTGTCATGGGAGTATGTATTTTTTTTATTCCTGTCGAAGCACTGCAGCATTTCTTTATAGGACTGCTTTTAGCCAATGGCATGGGTTATAGCAGGTGTTAGTTTCATCTTCATTTTCTTTAAACTGGATGATTTTTTACCATCAGGGTTCCTAAGAAGTCTGTTCACATTATGACAAATGTCAGTGAACATCCGTGAGTCACTGCTCATTTGCTCAGGCCAGTGGCCTCTGGCTGTCTCAGCTCCTGACATATTAGCCACATGAAAATATATGTCCCCATTCCTAGTGCATTTCTAGAAACACATCTCTGCCTGACTCTTGTGGTTGACAATCCCACGTCTCATTCAGCAGCTTCATGAAAATCATGGGAATTGCAGAAGGAAATTTTTTCTTGTGGAAGGTGTATTTCAACCCTCCTACTTTAGTCCAGAAAAAAGCCCAAAGAAAGACAAATCTAGCCAAGATCTACAAAAAAAAATCTGAAATGAACAGTATGACTTTTTTTCTGTCTATAGCCAAAAGGATAAGAAAATAAAGGTGGTAAATCTGTGTATTAACTTGTAATTTCATTCAAGAGACTGGGGGCTCTGAAACAAGGGAAACAAGCTGCATCCTATTTTTAAATTTTCATTTTCCCTGAAAATCCTGTCTTAAGAATCAGGTTGAAAGAATACATGAAGTTCTAACTTGCATGCAAAGATGTGTTGTAAATTCACAGCCCGGCTTTTCCACTTAAGTCAGGAATGTGCAGGGCATTTATTTAAATAGACTCTAAAAAATGAGATGCTTCTATTGTGTCTTTGCCTCAGCGTGAAATCTGAATGAAGTGGCACATCAGTGGTCAGCGTTGGTGAACTTAACCAAAGCATCTGCCCTGAAAAGCTTCCAGCAAATACTGTGAGAAAACTCCCTAAACCACCACGGCCTCAGCTAGCTTCATCAGAAGAGCAGCTCAATCACACTCTTTGCTTTCCTTGCCTCGTCAGAGTCCTCAGTTTGCAGGTCAGGAAGACATAGGGTCACACTCTCTTCTTGGTTTCCTTCAAACAACACCAGCCTCTGTCTTGTGACCAGTCTGGCGTTTGACCTTTCACAACACGGAAAAGGTGACAAATAACTTCCCTGTTTTCTCTCTGAATGTCAGAATTTAATGTTTTCTGTTTTATTCTTTCATGTATTACCATCACACTTTGTTTCACCCGATCATGACTGAGTATATACCGAGTTGCTGTTTTCCCATTTGATTTGTAATGAACACAGACGAGTTTTCTTCAGTCCAAGTATACTTGATATATTAAGTACAGGAAAGCATTTTAAAGTGTAAGAAAGAGATTTGATTCTAATAACAGATGTCCCAGAGAACCAGGATTTATTGTTTAATTTTGTTTTACTGGGTTGACCATAAAGAAAACAGGGGCAGAAATAGCAGACGAAAAATTTATGTTCAAATCTAGATGTGAATCGAGGTTCCTCAGTAACTTTTGCTGTGATTTCTGATTTCTAAGTAAAACTCTGACACAAATGCTGTCACCATATGCTTCCAATTGCTCATACCAAGCTGGACCCAGAATTACCCACACAGGCATGATGTGCAACATTTCCTCCAGTTTAGAGACTGCCATGGAATTTCAAACAAGTTGTGTTTAATTTGCATTAGAATATATTTTCCAAGCAGATCCTGGACTTACCAGCCCCACGAATGGAGATGTTTGATTAGCAGTGGCTTCATGCCAAGGCAAGCAGAGTTGCAGAACCCCCTTTCCTACCAGCCTGGATCAGGTGCTGGAGCAGGATCATGACAGGGAAGATGTGGAAACAAGTGAGGTTCCCTGCCACACTGCTGTGACAACTACACAGCTCTCATGTCCAAATCCTTACAGCTGCCCAAGGAAGAGTCAAGAGCCTAGAGGAAGTCATCAGATCTCAGCACTGTGGCAAACTTTTTTGTAGTCAGAAATAAAAGACGGACCCATCTGGTTAAAATATTGTACAGGAATTAGATTTCACATGTACATTTACTGCTTAATTGTGAGGAATTCACTTATTTTCTAACCATGATGTCCTCAGCTGCTTCAGACACCAGGAACAAATATGTAACTGGTTATTTCATGCCCCACTTGTTTAGATTTTTTGAAAACTGATGAGCATAATGGTGTGCTATTCAAGCAAGGAAGAAAAGAAATGCACCTTTTTATTTTAATAGTAAAGCTGATTTGTCCCTGGATCTGTGCAAGATGCAAACAACATTGAATTATTGCACATCCAAATATATACTTTTTTTGGGAAAGAAAATGGAATTATTAGGTTAGCTTCATTACTCAAGAGTGAAAAAAACCCAAGAAAAGTAAAACTGGAATTATACGTAAATTTTCAAAGTTACTGTTGTTTTAGTATTGCAGAGTATCATTAAGAAGAGAAGTCAAGTTTTTCCTGGTGTGGATGGTGTGCCAGCTCTATGAGGCATCAGTTAAACCAGAGCAATGTGGCAGTCACCTACAGGTCTTTTATTCCATGTTTTCTTTAACCTGCTGCTAGTGTTGACAGGGTTACAAGAGCTGAAATATCTCCTTCCTTTCCCATTCAGGGGTCTGTATGGAGCTGCTAGGAATAGTCTTAGATAGTTCCTCACTAAGGCCAGTTTTGATCCTTTTGTTTCTGTTGCTTGGCCTGCCCAGGTCCACTGATCACCCATGACTTTGGGAAGTTCTACCATCAGGAAGAGCTTCCAGCAGGCAGCCCTTCCTGCTCTTCTGTGCTGCATGGTAGGTGCGAGTTGAACCACGGACTCTGAGAACCCCAGAGCCTCAGAGAATCCCAGAGTCACTGAGGCTGGAAAAGACCTTTCTGAGTCCAACTGTTAACACAGCAATGCCAAGCCCACCACTAAACCATGTTCCCAAGGGCCACATCTGTCTTTTGAATCTCCCCAGGATATTTAAGGCCCTCCCCAGGACTCCATTCATTTTGGTGTCGCCTTCTCCAGGTGCCAGCATCAGAGATGGGGTTTATGCAGTTCAGCTCTTCATTCTTCTCACCTGCAGCCTCTTCCTACACTTGGCAGAGCACAAGGCTGCAGCACTAACAAAGACTCATGTTTGCATGTGGTTCTGCCTTTCTCATCTCAAAAATCCTTCCTTGGTGTGCTTCAGAGAACGTACCTTATGAGTGAGAATCATTCTACATGCTCTTAAACCTTGCTAGCAAGCCCACTGCTTGCTAAGAGCTGAAGAGACAAGTGTTTGACATTAAAAAGCTGCACTTGAAGACAGCATAGATTTTTCTTTCATGTGCTAGTTTTTGTCTGCTTTGCAAATTAACATCCTGGGCAATTGTCTCCAGGCAAGGATTTAGTACATATTTAGTAGCAATGTTACTGAGCCTCGTCTACCTAATATGCCTTAAAATACATTTGGCTGGCTGTCGTGATCCGGGGGGTGTTCTGGTGGGGTGCTACGACCTCCGGATCCGACTTTAACAGAAAGTCGTTCGGCAGTCACTGCATTCACACAGACACACACACACGCACCGGATAGCTTCTTCAACAAGCCGACGGCAAGGAGGCAGGAAGGGTCTTTGTGTGGAATTCCACGGCACAGGTTTATTCGAGCCCCATCCACGAAGGGACCAAGCACAAAAGACCAAGGGGGATGAACATTTTCAGCCTATATACGGGGGCGGGGAAAGTGGCAGGAGTAGTACATAGGCGGGATTAGGGTACAGGAGCCAATGGGAAAATCTGAGTGAGTGGCAGGGAACAAGGTCCAACGGGAGAGGGGGGAAGGGAGAACTTTCCAAAGGAGCAGACAAGGTACAAGGGGGTGGAGAGGTGAACTGGGGAAGCAGAACTGGGATACATTTCCATAACAGAACAGGGCATCCTGGGGGAGGCTTTTTAGTCACTTTAACCTGGGGAGCTCTCTCGGGGTCTGTCCCTTTCACTGGCTCCCATAGCTGGCTATTTGCTGTCTTGTCCAACCAGCAGGTCAGGAAGAATCTCAGTGAATCATCACAGAAGTCAGTGCATTTGGATGTAATCTTACTCTTTAATGTCCTTGCATTGTTTAACTGAGAACTAACTAAGGAATTTCAGTCTTTTGCTAGAAAAATATCTGGAATTGTCTCATCACATTCCAAGAAAGTTGCATCTTTCATCTATTATTCATTGCATCTCCATCCCCAAACTACTATGAGTTTCATAAACTGCTACAATTCACTAATCTTCATACATTCTGAGTACTCTGGCTTTTGGAGGCATAATCTGGGTCCAGGCAGCACTGACTGACCGTAGAGAGCTCCTGCAGCCAGAGCTTTCAACCTGCGGCCCCCTGCCCACTGCCCACCTTTGTGAGGTGATGAGAGAAACCCTTCATTCAGCTCAAAAAGCCACTCGGTTCTCACAGTGCCCTCAAGTAACACAGGGCAGGAAACTTGTTCCAGGGAGAAAGTACAGAAGTGGAGCATCTTCTGAAAAATAAACATATGGCACCAGGCAGTGCTGGAAGATTAGGAGAGAGGCAAACAGAACCCATTGTGGTAACTTACTGCTCATTTTTAATACAGGAACTGCTAATCTTAAAAGATATTTTGCCCTCTGAAACAAGTCCCTCCTAATCTGAGTATGTTATAGTAGCCATTATCACCATATTAGTAACACTTTCAAGCCCCTTTTCTTATCCTTGTTTAAACATCTGAATCCTCTTGAATATCAAGCGAAGTACAAAATATCCAGCATCCTCCGTAAAATATCCATGTTGTGGGTTAGAAGAGACAAAAAACCCCAAAACAATTGTAGGGGAGAGATTATGAGCCTGTGTTTATAACCACATTCTAACCACCTTGAGGAAGAATAAGCGGGTCAGTAGAGAAAAAACAACAAAACCTCTCAAAGGAAAGAGGGCAAACCTTGAGCTCACGTAAACTGCAGCTTCATTAAAGTCAATGTATTCAGGCCTGTGTACACCAGGAGAAAATATGGCTCTGGATCTCTGCTTCTTCTGGTGGGGACCATATGGCAAACCTTCACATGACTGAGCTCTCTTCATAAATGAACGCCTGTGTCGAGCTGACTTTATACAAGAGTTTCCTGTTTGTGACTTGAGTAACACCCATGAATAATTCATGATGGAAAATTACAGATTTACAGTGCTTTTCCATCATTTTACCACCAGGCTTGTGCTCAGCGTACTCAGGCGGTACAGCTTCTAGAGACTTTAGTAGGCAAGGCAACATACTTCTCGTGGAAGAAGTAATAGTTTGGGTAACACCTGATGTCTGCAATGCCTTTCTCACATAATTCCTTGAATTATGGCAACACAGTAAAGGACAAAACACTGAGAATGAAGACAAGTATGCCAGACCATTAAATCTACTGTGGGGGCAATTTGATTTACACGCAGTTTTTAGCATGGTGAATGCAACACCTTATCATCCTCTGAATTATCTGAGAGACGTTTTTCACCTGCTGTTTCACATTCAAGATCACCTATGGCACAGGGCAAACCTCAGCACTGCCCTGAGGGCTTCCCCTTTGCAACAGAATCACTTATTTCATTCACTTAATCACAGCAGACAGAGCAATTCTCAGTGCACAGGCTTTTAATAAAAAAGCAGGAGTGCCCACTCTGCCCCTCCAGCTGCAGACAATGCCATTCCCCTGGTGTCCATCCCTTTTGCACTACTAGAACAGGGAATCAATCAACCCCATCTCTGGCTACAAAGAGTCCACGTGCTTATTCTGAATTTTTAATTGCAGCCATTTTGGTGCTTGTCTGTGTGAAAAAAAAAATCAAGATTTGCCAGTGTGCTATATAATGGGAAAGTCTTAATCTTATTTTTCTTTTTTATTTTTCTTTCTTTTTTTTTTCTTTTGTTTTGTTTTTGGTTTTGTGGTTTTTTGGTTGGTTGGTTTTGGTTTTGTTTGTTTGTTTGAGGGTTTTTTTGCTTGGTTGTTTGGTTTGGGGGGTTTTTTGGGGTATAGGTTTTTATTTTTGATGGTTTGGTTTGGTTTTTGGGTCTGGGGGTTAGTTTGGTTTGTTTTTTGTGGTTTGGTTTTTTTTTTTTTTTTAAATTTTGTCTCCCCTAAGAATATGGCCTTTCCAGCAAAGATCCAATTCTTCAAAATCAATTAGTAATTTTGGACTCTCCATTATATTGTGTCCCACATCAGATACATCAATACTACCTCATTCTCTAAAATAGCTCAGTATTCAGACTTGGAAAATTGGACCTTCAGGATAACCAGTCACTAATCCTCAGTTCTTATTTTATTCCCCAGCCCCTCAGCCAAAAATCTCTTTCTCGATGAGAGAGAGAGACTGGATTTGTTTCTTCAATGACATATTCATTTACTCATCAAAGGAAAAAAAGTGGTGAATCAAGACACAAGAGAAAAAACCAAGAAGCAGAAATGAACCATGAATCAAACTTGAGTCTGTAAGGAATGACTGTCCGGAGTTAGGGCTCTACTAAACCCAACTCATCACAGATTGATGAAGAACACCCTCATTTATTGCCTACAGGGATTTTTCTAAAAGGATTTCAATCAGAAATTCAGTTTTGAGAAGAAGAAGGAAGTTGGTGAGTCATAAGGTTGTAATACATCAACTTTGGCTTTGTAGTTTCAGGATGATCCTACTTTCTCTTGCTGTGGATTAATGAAAGGAACTGAACTGTCCTTGACAACAGCATGTCAGGATGCTAAGTCACCTTTTTCACCCAAGATCTTTAAAAATTACCATCTGCTTTACATTATTTAGACAAATTAAACTAACACAGACCATTTAAAAAAAAAGAACAACCCAAAACCTTTTAGAGCCTGTTTTATGTTTGGCTCTGTATAGGGGAGAGCCTGGAACATGATCCATCATGAAAATCACGAAAATCAAAAGTGTCTGCCTGAGTCCAACCTTCAGGGAAGAGCTGATGCTCAGAAATCACTGTCCTTTCCCTCCATTTGCCAATGTTCCATGAGGCAAAATATCAGAGAGGAAAACAGATTACATGAGACACATGGATACTAGAAAAACTCTATGCAGTAGACATTAGGATTTCATCCCCCAAAACAGACCTGGGAAATCACCACCTGTCAGATCATCCCCAGAGGAAGCAGTGGGGAGCTGACTGTGTTTGAAGCAGATGATCTGAGTATTAACAGACAGACTCCTCTTGCAGTGCCAAATCCAGACCCAGCATGGAGGAAAGAAGGGTGGGAAGAAGAATCTCAGATAAGACTTTCTTAGAACAGGGCAGGGTGTGGAAGACAAAGGGCCTATGAAGGAAATGGGAAATACAGAAAAGTGGAAGAGATTTCGGGCTTGTCCTGCAAGCTCGAATTGTTGCAAGAACAAGGAAGGAATTAACTTTCTTCAGAATTCTCAAGAAGAAAGAAAATTATAGTGATTATCTTCAAAGACATTATAACAGCTTATGGACCAAAACTCACGGTGAATATTATATTCTTAAAACACTTTCTGATTCTCTTTGAAGACCCTAGTGTCTCTCAGACACCATCATGATCACAGTTCTTCAAAAAGTTAATGCCAATGATAAGTGTTCTAAAAGAGCTTCATGTTTATGAAACCTACTAAAGCACAGTTAAATGATCCCCACAACATTTTATTTGCATCTGTTGCAAGCGAGTGGTTCAGGTCACTTAAAGAAGGACCAGCAAGTGATCAGCAATAGTAGATTCAATGTAATTTCCAAAAGCACAACAAATTTTGATGGCAAGGTTGACTCTCTTACTTACTAGATATAAAGCACAGAAATTAAAATTGGAAAGAAAGCAATCTACAATGATTTATGTGGGTGCAACGCCACAAGAAGTTAGTATCAGAAGACCTAGATAAAATTAGGTCTTCAGGTAATTACCACAGACCATGCTAAGTACCTTTTTTTTCACTATGAACATTCTAAGCAGCAAACTTCACCTTTAAAACAAGTTCAGTTCTTCCCATGAAAGTGTTTCAGTCAACAGATTGGAAAGAATCCGTGCAAAGAAGCACAAACTAGCTTCCCTTATTCGGAAAGTTACATTCAGAAGGAAGTTCTGTTCAGAATCTCTTGTATCTGTTACAGACAAATAAAATTAGTTTATTAGTTTCCATCACCCGATGGTTTATAGTATTGAACGAGCAGAAGCCAGAGCATTATGATGATTTCCCCACCTACAGATGTCACCCCTGTTGACAAAAGGAAACTGGAATCCATATCCCTTTCATTCACAATTCCCAAGAGAACTGAGCTCAGATAAAAGCCAAGTAGTTAGTTAAAGCTCTATGCAAACTTCAACATAATAAATTTCCAAACTCCCTTGTTCTGTTTAGAAGAGAAAAATTCAGGAATCCTTGCATATTATTTAAAAAAAAAAAAAGATAAATAAAAATCAACAACATTTACATAAGTGTCTCTTTAAAAGTTCACCTCAGACTGGAAAAGTTTCATTCCACTTCGTAATGCATTATCATGATGATTTGAGTAGCTGAAAAACCCTATTCCCTCTGTAGAGGAGCAGAAACAGGCCATGGTTCAAACCTCGAGGTTTTGAAAACCCTTCTTCTGAACACCTTCTCCCGTGGGGTAGGATAAAAGGATGATTGAAGTCCACAGGACTATTCATTTTCTGACTTATCACAACGATAAGCACCTGAGGGAGCTGAGGCTTCGCATCCTAGCCGTGATGAAATCATCTTTGATGGTATTTCTTGCCTATGAAATAGACATAATCCTGTCTATTTCAGGCCTTGTAAGAGCTAAATTTACTCAAAGGTGAACCTAACTTTCAGGAAAAGCTAAACTTCTACAAGGTGTATACTTAGAAGACTTCCGACTCCAGTACTGAGCAAGTCTAATCTACCCGTCAAACATTAACTCTACCAGCAGTGCCTGTGCAGGTGGTTAGAGAAGGACTAAAGGCTATAGGTTGGACAGAAGTAGGACATAAGACAAATCTAAAGTGTTCATTTTAAAAAAAAACCCACCACAAAAAACTCAAATGAAAAACCAAAACAAAAAAGAAACCCCAAACAAACAAAAAACCCCAAACCAACCAAAGCATGTCTTGGGGATTTGCAAGTTTTCTGTTTTTCTCTTGAAAGTGGAATGGTTTTGCTCTCCTTTCACTCCTCTAGCTCCAGGAGCTAAAACCCCTGGTCTTCACATGGTCACTGTCCCTTCACCAGTACTTGTTTCCTTCCTAAAGTCAGAGAATACCACATCTGCTGCTCTTTCCTTGTCACTAGAGCCAAACATCTTACCTCAAAAAAGGCAGTCTGGGTGGTCTAGATAAAATTGCTTTGCATTTCATAGTCTTCTGTTGTCCACAAGTATTTGCTGTCCTCAAGCTCGGGATAAAAAACATCAGTATTCCAGCTTTCTTAACTGGTAATATCTTCACCTTTTTTCCTCACTCTCATTTCTTTGTATTTCTTTTCCTTTTTGATTACAAGCCTCTGTTTTCTCAGTATTTCACTTTGGTTCTTGAACTTGTGGTGGGGATTCCCTTTCTAGATTAGGTGCTGAATGTTATCCCTCAGCTACACTGACACTAACCCAAAGAGAGAAAAGTGAAATTATCAGGTCTGGAACATAAAAAGGTAGGAAAAAAGTATTATAATATTAGTCCACTACAAACTTTTCATAATGGGAAATCCTTTGACAAAATGCCATAAATTAAATAGGAAACATTTTAGTAAAAAAATAAACATTAAACCTGCCCCCCTCCCAAACTAAAATCTTAACTCTTCTTTGTACTAAATCCCAGAAGCTCTGATGTTTTAAAATATTCCTCTGTTATGAAATTCCAGACATTCTTGATCTGGATGTCTGAAATCCAACTTTTAAGTACAAATCTTTTAACAGTTGGAAGTGGTTCTATCCAATTCAGAAGCTGTTGTGAAAAGATGTGAAGTTGTCTCAGGGTTTATGTACTTAACAGTAAATTCAAAGTTCTTCCTCGTCACACTCCTACGTGTGTAAATTCTGATCTTAATCTCTAGGCTCAAGGTTTTCTGGTCTTATGACAAACCCTAAACTCATAAAGTAAGTGCAACCTGCAATGTTAGCATTTGCAGCTCTTTTGTTGCTACTAAAGCACGAATGTTATAAATCATACTGCTGCAGAGTCATCATTCCTCTAATTAATTTGCCTATTAAATAGGCCTGCTCCTATTAAATAACCCAATATCCACTGTTGCCTCTTTGCAAGGAAGGAAACAATCTTTGTCACACCAATACTAACACAGGTCTGTCACTGGTCATTGTCATGAAAATAAAGGGGAAAAATGTCTTCTGGGGACACTGGAAAACTGTTTCTGAGAATCTCATTTCGGTCCTAGCAATCATGCATAGGTGAAAGCCTCTTGGGATGTAAGCACTGTATAAGCAACTCAGGGCACCTTTGGGAATTTGATCCTCAGTCCCTTGAATGTCTCAGCACAAGGAATACTCCCTCAAGCAGCTTCTACTTGAAAATAACAAGAAGTGGGAGAGATACATTCAAGACATGCAATTTTTCCATTGGTTCGTATGCTGTGAAGATCATTAAATAAAAAGAGAAGCAGAGAGGCAAAGGAAAAGTACAGGAGTTTTAAGGAAGACTGAGACAGCACGGGGAAAATTTCTTAGATAAGCCTAACCATGTACCAGAATAGGCTAGAAATAAATAATATTTACATTAGGAATCCAAGCTTTTGCCATTCTGTAAGTCAATAGGCTTGGGATTGATTTTGTTCATATACCTTTTATGGCTAACACAATGTGTTAGTAGGCTGCAAATGTAATTTGTATGGTGTATTTCAGACATAGAAATGCTCCAGAACTTTTCAGGCATACCTCACAGAGCTGCAAAAATCCCCTGTGCACATACTCATCTGTGCAACTTCACTCTAATGTCACTTGGAGTAGAATTACTAGCTCACTCAAGGTTTGCAGAGCAGCAGAAAATGGATGTATGAATTATAGACAGGACAGAAAAAGAAACCTTACTGTCTGAGGGGTGACTACTGACGGTGCTTCGAGGGGGCAGAAATTTTTAAGGCAAAGTGCTGAAAGATTTCAGCCTGTGGAGATGTAGACAGTGACAGAACAAGGCAAGAAAGAGAAAGAAACAAGGAAAAGACACAAATATCTGACAAGCTCAGCTGCAGCAAGCCTCTACTGTGCTTTGACACACTTTCTTTCAAGTGAGAAAATAATTGCCCACCCCCAGCCACAGAGTGCTACTGAGTTCATCAGAGTTGGGGTGGAAATAAGGCAATATTCTGAAATGCCTGTGAAACCAGTGATTAATTCACTGGTTGATTGATTGATTGATTGATTGATTGATTGACTCACTCACTTGGGTTATATCGCTGATCTTATTTCCACCACTGAATTGCAAAATCTACATGTCACGTTCAGACATCTAGATGCAAAAAACTGTGAACACAGAAGAATTATAGAATAGTCTGGGCTAGAAGGGACCTTTAATGGCCATCTAGTCCAAGCCCTCTGCCATAGATTAGCACATCTTCAGGTAGACCAGGTTGCTCAGACTCCTGTCCACATTTACCTAGAAGAATTCCATGCATGGAATCAGCTCTCTGGGCAACTTGTGCCAGTGTTTCTCCATTCTCTTTGTAAACGATCTACCCTCTCTTAGATCGAAAACATTAGCCCTTGTCCTGTCACTACAGGCCCCTACAGATTGATTAAAAAGTCAATCCCCACCTTTCTTATAGGTCCCCTAAAAGTATTGAAAGGCCTCAATAAAGCCTCTCTGGAGCCTTCTCTTCTCTTCTCCAGTAGGGCTTAGCAGCAGGAGATAAAGGCACAACCACCAGCAGGGAGCAAAACCATCTGTTTTATTTCTGTGTGAAGGAAAACGCACAGATTAGGGGATAAGCTTTTTTACTCTTTCAGATTTGTGGGATTTTTCACACAACCTTTCTTTGAGCCACACGAGCATATATCAAGACATCAGGCTGATTCAGTCAGACAGCTGTGCATTTACCAGGTACTCCATGGCCCTTCCTCAAGGAAGCCATTCCAATTAGGAAAGGACTGGCCTAAGAGCAAGTTTTCCTTTAATTTGCCATTATGGGTTTGGTTCAAGGTCATCATGGTTTGCACCACTCGCAAACTCTCACCCTTTAAAATCTTTATCCCCATCACCGTGAGTTTTCAAATTAAATAGCAGTCCCCAACAGAGCCAAAGAACCTCCCCCCAAAATGCCATGTGTTATCCATGATAGTAATGTCTGCTCTAGGAAAACCTGCAGTCGTTTGGAAGCAGTTTGCTTCTAAAGTTTTTGAGAATCTTCTGAATCCCTAACAAAAGATTATTATCTTTTCTAAACTCCCAGTCCTCACATGGACGTAAAAATATATCTTCACTTTATATATAACTGTTGACTTAGTTAGAAAGCTGTCCTTTATCTAACAAAAAGAAAAATGGCATTTAAAGCACTTCTAACTCATTTGGCTTTCTGTTCACTCATTAGCTGTACACACTTTTCACCTGTATTTTTCATTATTCACAGTAAGTCTATTTTTACAAGAGTATTTTGACAACTTTTTAACAGCAAATGCTCACTGATTTTATGGCAGTCCTCTGCAGAATGTTCTACAGGATATGCTTCCCTGGCATGGTACCAGCAGAACTGAATGTTTGATCTTCCTTCTTAATTCAGTGTATTAATACCATTTGGAGGGTTCTAATATTTGAAACTACCCAGTCCTCAGGAAGTGCCATGAATCTGTACAAGCACATGGATGATAGGAGAGCAACAGCAAATAAACCATCATGGACTCTCCCCACTTTGCCTAATTCTACCAGGACCCTGCCGCTGTTACAAGTTATGTGGTTTGATGACAAGGCCTTCAGCTGAGATAAATTAATGTGTTCAGTGTGATTAAAGCATTACTACACTCATATGCTTATTCCTCCCACGACTGATGACTTCTTGCTGCAGTAGTCAAAGGGAACCTGGTTTCTGCTGAATGCCTATTGGCTTCATATTCATAAACTCATTTAGGTCTAGTATTATATTAACATATGATTCATCTGTATCCAAGTTAACTTTAAACACACAGAATAAGCGCAATCACACTCTCTGCTTTCCCTGACTCTTCAGAGTCTTCAATTTGCAGGTCACAAAGACACAATGGTCACACTTTCCTCTTGGTTTCCTTCAAGTAACACCATGGACAGCAGTCTCTGGCTCGTGACCAGTCTAGAATTTGACCTTTTTCTACACAGAAAATGCAATATGCAGCTTGTTCTAAAAATGTAGTTCTGTCTTTGATAAAAATGCTGTCAACGTGACCATTGTCATCACAACCTCAAGTTTTGTGGATTAACTCACAGAAGAATATAAGCATTGAACAAGGAACAAATAGCACTGTTTTAAACAAAAATGCAATTTTTTTTTCCTAAAGGACTTATTTAAACCAGTCTGGAGCACTGCATAAAGGCATTAATATTTTAGTCTGAATAGTGCTTATTTTGGATTATGATTGTTTCCGTGGGCGTTTGGCACCACTGTAACTAACTAATTATTCCTATATTAGGCTAAAGACATTCAACTCCTTCCTGTAGACAGGTTTAGCTCCTTGACAAACTTGCAGTGCTCCTTATCAGCTGTGGGTTGTTATCAGAGCAGGGACAGCACATCTAGAGAAATAATTCTGAGGGTTTTTAATTATTATTAGTCATCAGTGAATAACTCATGGAGCCTTAGTGACTCTTGTTTCTTTTCTGTTCTGCAATCAGTTTACGCTTATTTCTGGAATATTTGTCGTTCCCCCAAAAAAATTTGTCAGATGCAGTCTCAGCTTGTAGATCTGTCAAAAGCAGCTTCTTGTAAATAGCTGCTGAACAGAATTCAAATTCATGAAAGGTTTCATCAGGCACACAAGGCTCAGGACAACTTTCTTATTCTATTAATTGCAAAACTATGACTGGAAGACACCAATTTGAGTTAGAACTCATTCATTTAATTAACAAGGTGAGGATTTATTTGGGGGAATAAGGGAATGTTAGCTTCTTCTTCCCACTCTGAGAACACAGGACACAATAGTGCAGTTTCCAACTAATCAGTGTAGTTTAGGACTCTGATCACATCTGAACTGATGAAATACTTATTTTTTAAAAATGTATTCAAAGAAGTCCAGTGCCCTTACAGAATTTTCTCTTCTCTATTTGATAGGATATCTGCAGAACAAAGCAAACCCAAGACAAATAAACTTATATGTGTAAGTAATTTTAGGGGACAAAATACACATAATTCAGTCAGCTGGAGTACAAGAACTGTCTTGTTCAGTTACACACAACTGAATCCACTCTTGTAAGCAAACCAGTAGCTTAATCAGAAAAAAAAAGTTTTCTCAAAATACTAGCTGCAGAAACCACCTGCTACTTTTGGTAGACTCAGATCATATCAATTTGTCACGAGGCTGTTGAATATCGGATTTCCTGTACTCACTTCTCTCCACTCCAAAATACTTATGATTTCTTATTAGAGAGAGATTTTGGCTAAGTCACATCAGATACTCCTTTTTTACTATTATTTGTTCAGTGGGTAAAATTCCTGCATTTGTCTTCTCCCTTAGGTCCACTCCTAGCCAAACCAAGTAGCTATGTACACCCAGCTTACCGTTCCATAAGAGATATCCCCAGTGGCTGGGGACTTTGAGATATTTAAGTAACGTGTGTGGCTATATTATAGCTCTGCTTTCATCCTTACGTATTTATTCAGGTTTAGTTCATGAACAATTTGTGTGCGTGTGGGAAACAATTCAGTTTGCAATTAAAGATGCCTCCTCCACGGCAAAAATGCCTCTGAGGATCTAGAACATCTTTCCCATTCATATTGAAATTCAGCAGCTAAAATAATATCTTCCCGAGTGATGTTCCCAAGGAGTTTCCTGCTGCCTGCAGAAAAAGTCTGAGGTAGGAGACCCTGAGAACTTAAATCTGATCTGCATTCTGAACAGACTCCAAAATTTTTCTTTCTCTTCAGCCTTTGTCAGCTACAAAAACGCTTCTGCCATTAATTTAGGAGCCAGTGCCCAGGTGGCTAACTGTTAATGTCACTGACAGGCTGCCTGCTCCCGTTGAGTGGTGCCTCACTCCACCCCTGCTTCTACTGAGGTCAATTTTCTGGGGCAAGCAGTGCACAAATTCAGCAGGATTTGGCCTTTGGTGGGAGTCTGAATATTTCTATCAAAACTGAGTAAAGGACTCTTCTGGTTTCCTGCCCAGTCAAAACTTCTATGTAATGTAGAAAGGGATAAAGCTCCTGCAGCACACATTAAAAATATGCTGGGGAAAGCAGCCTGAGTTATTCCTGCCTCAGGCAAAGACAAACCCATCTGTGGGATTGATTTTGCTCAAGGACCTGGCTGCACTTGGTGAGTAATTGGGGGGGATGGGGAATTCTGGTGCGTGCCTCAGTGGGGTTTGATTCTGGGTGAGAATTGGCTTCCTACAGCTGCACATCCATCACCAGACCTGGCACCTCGCAGTGCCTGTCTCTGCCACTTCACATTTGGGGATCTGAGCCCAAACCCGCTGATGAGGAATGAGCTGTGACGAAACTGGACAAGTGCTGCAGCAGTGGAATCAGGGCTGGCTTCAGCACGTGACCATCCACCACCACACACCATCTCTCCTGCCCTGAACGACTATTCTGACCTTCCCAAGGGCAAGGTCTAAACCACAGAATATTCTGAGTTAGAAGGGACCCTCAGGGATCATCAAGGCCAACTCTTCAGTGAATTCCCCATGCAGGGACCAAACTCCCTGCCTTGGTGTTATCACCATCATGAGCCAATCTCTACTCACTAGCTTCCTTTCTGAGTAATATAATTTTTATTTCTTGTTGTAACAGCAGCCTCAGTCAGAAGCAACAGCCTAAAAAGTGCATGGGGGAGGGCTGACTCTGTGAAATGGCTCCATCTATGAAGTGAAATGCTGGTTACATTGAGACCTACAGGCAGTTTTAAAATGCCCTTTGCAGGCATATTTTGAACTTTCTGGCCTTTTTTTTCTGTAATTGTGGAAATGGAGGTGAGTCAGAACTGCACTAATGGGATGTTTGCATTTACCTTCCTCACTGTGAGTCCTGGTGGCCTTTCCATGTTCCACTCTTCCTGTGACCCTTCAACACTACCCAAAATCAGCCTTCTGCCAGTTCCATGTGCTGCATGCCTGTTGGGTCACAACCTGGCCAAGAGAACCCCAGGTTTGGGGTTTTGAATGTGTTTTGTGAGTTTCTCTGCAGGTACACATTATCTTTTAATTAATTTTAAATTAAATTAAATGCCGACTACGGTACAGCTTAAACTCGAAAACATGGAGCAGCCTACCCTTGCCTCCTATAATTTTGTCTTGGCACTGTACTGCAGCAAAAATCCTGTTTTTTTAATTTTAAAATCAAAATAACCAATACACTCATAAATTGTCTGCTTGGGGAGTATCACAGAAACAGGCACTGGTAGATTTGAAGGTTGTTGAAGATGAGAAGAATTTAACAATTACACCAAGTGAAGTAATAAAATACTACGGGTTTTTTTACAGTGCTTTATTAAGTGTGCCTATGTCATTGTCATGCTAAAACTGCACACTCATCTGGGCATAAAGGAGGATTTTAAAAATAATTGGAAAGCTGTATAAGTTTATTGCTGTGGTTGATAAGAGTGTGACAGTGTTGACTTAGCCTGAAAAACTAAACACTTCATCTAAGCTTCATATTGCATACATGTAAACCCAGATGTTTATCACTTTTTCAGTGATTTATTGTGGTTTGGACTGGATTTCAGTCTGAAAATTACAAGTTGTTTCATTCAGTCTGAGATAGCTAGACTTTCCCTAATCTGAAATAATTGTGCTCAGTGTGAATTTCGCTTTGTGTAAAATAACATGAAATGTGCCACAAACACAGGTTTACACAGAAATAACACCAAACTGGGGCCACTAAGAGAAAAAAATAAGTCCTTGATTATCCTTTTACTGTACAAACTCTGCACCTTACAGTTAGATTTTCAGGCTGGAGTGGCAACATTTTAATTGGACAGCAGATGAAATAGACTTGAGTAGGAATTAAGTACTCCAGACATTTTTAAAAGAAACTCAATGGACTTTTATAGGGGTGGTCCATAGAATAAGAGAAGGATAGTCATGAGCTAATCTGTCAAAAGATCAGAAAGTTAATGGTGCATTGGGAAGTGTGAGACCTGGCATGACCCAAGTGGTGCATAAGGGGTGGACACTGTCCTGGTTTCAATTATTAAATAGCTCTCATCTCAGTCTGGGAGGTTTTGGGAAGTTTTCCCTCCCCTGACTCTCCTGCCTGTCCTACACAGCAGGGAGTGAGCAAGCAGCTGTGTGGCACTTAGCTGCCAGCTGGGGTTAAAACACAACAAGGAAAAACCATAATTTTGCTTCTCTAGAAGCGGGAGAAGCAGCTCAGCTCAGGGTGCCAGTACTCTCTGCAATCTCTTTCTTCCTAGAGGCATGTAGCAGATTCCCACTCTCACTCCCAGCTCATTTACAGAAGCTGCTCTGCTGTGGAAATGACCAGGAAAACTGCTTTCTTCTGGAGGCCTGGCATCTAAACTGTCCATGGTCTTATCAACCCAACCAACTACTCACATAAAAACCCCTTTAAAATACAGAAGACTAAAAGGTGAGCTAGCTGAAGAGCCTTATTTAATAATTACAGAATCACAGATAAGTTTGGGTTGGAAAAGACCTTTAAATGTCATGTGCTTCAATCTCCCTGCAGTGAGCAGGTCTTCCTATTCAGTACCTCTAATAAAAAGCAAAAATGCAGGTTTTTTTCCATAGCTCTTTATCAGGGGATAGGAATGAATAGGACTTCAGACACACACAAGCAAAAAAATATAAGTCAAGTTAAACATGTTATGATTTTGTCTCCATTTCTGATGCTTTGGGCGTTTTGCTGGAGATTCATACATTAGCCACTTCATCTATACGAGTTACAGCTGACATTTAGTTCTCCAGGTTTGCAAACAAGAGAGAAAAACCTTGACTTGCTTCCTCTTCATGACAGAGCTCTCAGGTGCTTAAAGCAACTTGCCAAGAGGATGTTGGCTTCAAGATTCTCTGGTGCTGCAGAAGTGGTGCTCTGTTTTCTCAGAGGTGTTTAGTTCCCTGTAACACCCATCTGCCTCCCTGTGATGGGCCAGAGAAGTGCTGGGCTCTTGACAGCAAGAAATGGAAACTCAGTAAGGACTCACTGAGTGTAAAACAGAGTTGGAAAGCACCAACACAATTTCAAAGTCCAGGATTACATCATAAAGCCTGAGCTGTCTCTCTTCTTTCTTTTCACATGATACACCTATCCTCTGCTATCCAGCATCATGTTAAAAACACCTGAGCTTGCTCTGAGAGAGCCCACTTGCACAACAGGAATAATCTGACACTGGCATTTGTGCTTGGGAATTCTGTGAGTGTGCTGTTAAAGGGAACTTCTTCAAAACAGACTTTATAAAGATCAGGCTCTGTTTTCATTGGGCAGATTGTGTAAGTTCTTCAGTTCTTAGCCTGTGTCTGGAGTATGACGAAAATCATTTGTTATATGCACGTGCCTGGTTGGACTGTTGCTTCTCCTGCACCACCTTACCAGGAGAGCATCCAGCAGCACGTTATTTAAAGGCTCCCTGGAACAAAAGCCACATATCCAGTTCATTTATTTCCTCCTAAAACCACAACCTTGGGTGAATGCCATTCTCACTTGTACTTTATCTCATGTGTCAGCATTTTACAGACATTTGCCTTCTGCCAGCGTAATCTCCTGTGTGAGCCTAATCCTGCCAAACTTCAGAATTATTTGCCCTTCTAAGACATTTTCTTTGTCACATACGTTTTTCTGATACCATTTTGAAGGGGATTTAGTTGTAATCTAGACCACAACAGACAAAGCAAGTTATTGGAGAGATCAGCAGCCTGCTCCTCAATATCACAACCACATACAACTCAATCCACAGGTGTGGGTACCACACTTGGCTGGAGGCCAGAAAGGACACACTGGGTTCAAGGAGGCATTTCCTGCTGTTGGGAGGCTGGGAGGGAGCTCTGCACGAGGTCTGGATGCTCACAGAGACTCACATCTCTTTCAGGGTAGCACCCCGGCAAGCTGCATTTTCTGCTGTGCAGCTCCAGACAGCACCCAGAGGCACGGGCTAGCCCACAGACTTTTAAGAATGCAGTTGACTCCTGTCTAAATTCATTTTGCTTGTACCAGAAATCCTCATTGAAGCCAGTAATTTGGGTAAGGTCACCCCAGCTGATTTGAGAAAGGGTTTACAAAGTCAGTTTCTAAAGCAGCAAACAGAAGGGTTAAGACCAGGTTGCCTCTACGCTTCTCAGAGGAGATGAGGCAATTTGCCAATTTCGCAGCCCTCAGTAAACTTGACAGAATTGTTTAGCTGGACAAATTGTGTGAATTATTTCTTAAATACATGCTGTTGTGGCCTTTCCCTTAGCTTGCTTGTTCAGTCTTTTCCTGTTTTTTTTTTCACTATTCTTATAATTCAACTTTGATAAGTGCCTGTGATTTCTTCCCCCCTTCCCTTTTACCTCCACCTCTAAGCCAGAGGGAGCAGGAGGGGACAAACAGTGAGAAGCCTGTGATCCTGCCAGAGTGATGCAGCATTGGGGTGCCCTCCCAACCTTGTGAAAATTGAAGCCTTTCCTTGAAAGTTAAACAGTCTTTATTCATCTTTATTGAGTGTTTACAGAAGTGGCCTTTTGAAGCCGACCAAAGCAGTGCAAGGGTTGCACACAGCCTGTAATAATTTTATATTTGCCGCAGAATTCGGGGCAGGGGGGAGATATAATGCAGAGGCACCACGATGCCAGCAAAGCAGTATTGATATTTTTTTCAAAACTCTGTGTTTGCTCCATGAGGTGTTTGTCTGACCTCAGTACTCAAATGACATTGATGCTGGTAACAATTTTGACACTGACTTCAAACAGATTTTTTTTCTTTTTTCTCTTCCCACCTCCCTGTATTTTCACAAGCACTAAAACTGTCATCTTGGAATAAAGAAACAAATATATACAGCGAAAGTTGCATTAAATCCAGCCTGGTCCTACAAAAGCCCGTGGAATGGCATCCTGTTTTCATGAGGGATGTCCTGGGCAGGGCCACGATGGGGGATCTCCCACTGGAACAAAAATTGGGGAAGCAATCTTTTTCTTGTGAGCCTGCCTGCTGAAAAAATGCAGATAAAAAGTCGATGTATTCACAGCGAAGACACACAATCACATCAGCACACCACTCCAGTTCCATGGAACAGGATAAAGAGCATTCCACTCCAGGAACCAGTTCCATGCTCTGGGTCAGGGCATGCCAGCTCAGGGAATGAGCAGTGGGGATGACTTTTCTTCTTCAACATCTCGCTGTGGATATTGGGATAGCACCTTTCTGGCATAAAGCTGGTGCTTTTTTGGCAGGGCTCTGGCCAGATCTTTGCTGTACCTTCAGGTCTGGAGCAGCCAGACAGCTCTTTCCTGTACAGTTGGTTCCACAAGAGTTCAAGACCCAAGAGAGCCGTTACATCCAAGCAACTCCTGGATTCCCAGATCACCACTTGCCTAAGACCAGGATCTTCTAAAGGCTCTCTGTGCCACCCATCACGCTGCTGTAAACAGTGCTGTGACCAATCCTATCTACTGGAATTGTTTCCAACACTGTCATATGAATAAACAAGACAGAAAATATGACTGAATGGAATAGATTTAAAAATACAAACAACTACAGGCAGTGGCAGAAACTCCAGGTAGAGGATCAAGGTACTAAGGCAGCTGCTCAGTAATCAACCAGGTCACTGCAGAGCTTCTCTTCCAGTTGTGCTTCTGCCCAGGATTAATGTATCTCCAAGATGAGAACAACAGGGAGTATTAAAAAGGACTGGCAAGGAGGAAAACATGACTAAGTGTCAAACTCAAAACACATGGCACAAACAAAATATGTGGCAAGTGGGGATCTCATAAGGGTTTTGCAGCTACTTGTTTAGAAAAATATACACTGCCACCTCAGACAGGGAGCAGTAAAAACAGTCGACTGGATCACTCACACTGACAGAACGGCGCTGTCACGTGCAGCTGAACCCTTCCTCCCTCCTCCTGGCAGTGGAAACAGGACTCACAGTGTATATTTTTGTCTCCTTTAGGCACCTTTAGTCAGTCCCAGCGGCAGAAAGAAGCTGTGGCTGAGTACTGGTGACATTCTTTTTTTTCTTTTTTTGGTTTATAGGTACTTGGAATGTCTTGAGGTCTTCCTGTGGTAGCATTAATTTTAGAGAGGAGACTGTCAAAGCCAGAGCGGATGGTGGGCTCTGTGCCACTTCCTGTCAACCTTACAAGGTCCCCTGCTGCTCTTCTATCCAAAAGGGACCACAGAGACAAAGTGGTTGACTGCACGTTTTCCTCACTCACTCCTTCAGCGTTCTCTGACAGGATCAGTCTGTCTGGATTTATACTGCGAAAAGAAACAAAGTGGAAGTTTTGTTCAGGTAGCAAAAACTGTCTCAACCTCTCTTGCGAGGCAGTAAAGCAGCACACAGCCCTCACTGGTGAAAATCCATTTGACTTCAAAGCAGCTGTTCGGATTTGACATCAGGCCTGCCCACAGAAAGGTATTTGCAGGCATTAAGCATTAAGTGTATGAATTTTGGCAGAAAATAAACCCCCTTTCTGGGGTGGGTGTGCCTGGGCTTCAGTTCACGTTAGAAGCAATTCAGCACCATCAGCTTTGTCACGTTCAGTAGGAACAGTCATGATCACAGATTCACAGATAGTGCAGTTTATTGAAAGAACAGAAATAACAGATTCAGAATTGCCATGGATGAATGCACCAGCTGTGAGAGAACTCTAGTAAAAACTATAATACTGTGTTAACCTGGGTGATAGTAACCCTACACAGAAGCTTATCAAGAAGGTGTCCTCACGTGAGAGAAGGGAGAGCAGAGTAATCAGCCATTTGTCTCCATCTGTTTTTCTGGGTCTTCCTCCTAACTAGGTGAAATTTCTACCCTCCTGATACACAGCCCAAACTTAACCTTCTCCTCCCTCTTGCATAGAGCAGGACCAAGGTGGAAAGTTGAGTCATATAGTCACATATGTGCTAGCACATACTTCATTAAGCTTATTAGCATATGCAGGGATGTGAAATTTAAATGACAGGCAAAACTCAACTTTTTGGCTGTGCTGTCCTTCAAAGTTCCAGTCACGCAACCTTGTTCCGTTCTTCACATCTTATCTTCATGGGACCTCCCCCCACAGCCAGCTCAGCCTTTCCTGATGTCAGCTATGCAGATCTCCATCTGCAAAGATAACACAGAATGAACACAGTGCGTGCTGCAGATAATCAGCCTTGGCCCTTCCCTGACTCCTCCCGGGACCAGCATCCCACAGTAAGTCTGGAGCAGCCAGCGCACTGATGATCCACCACAGCAACATGAAGGTTTTCAAACATAATACTCTACTTAACATCCTTAATGCAGTTTTAGATATCTGAAAGTGTTTGCAAATGTATTTTTTCTGGCTGGTGAAAGAGTAGGGAGGACAGAAAGCAAGGAACATCCAGATGATTATTCTTTTTTCCTTCAAATGGCAATTCAAATGAAAAACGTAACATTTTGAAATCTTGGAAACTGCACTTAGATAAAATGGAGCATCTAAATAGAAACAAAATAGTCTACTTCTAGTAAATGAAAGAGTTAACTTTGCCTGAACAGTTTATTTTTCCTTAACTCTCATTATCTAACTATGGTTACGAAATGGGCAGGGAGGGGGGGAATTCATTCCAGGCTGACCCAAAATAAATCTCTCACCCACTCCACGGCTAAAGAGAAAGTGTGAGGTGTCCTGCATCTCAGCTCGTGACTTGGGCCTTTTAGAAGACATGAGCAGACAAAAAAGGGGCAGATGAGTTTAAGCAATATCACGCTCTGGCAAGGCCTTGGGATTTTTTCAGCAAAGGGAGCAGAACAACACAGAGTTGGACCAAAGGACTGTGATAACCTATTTCCAAACAAGCCCAGTTGCTCAGAGGAAATAAGCTTTGTAGAAGGTCACTGTGATACACACAGGACAAATGTTCTGCAGCCCAGAAAGCAAACAAACCAACCCTGCTTCAAAGAAATGACAGTGAGCCAAGCAAGAGGAAAGAGCAGCAAGAGAAATATGAGCGGTGATTTTAATCACATTTCCCTGCTGGATTTTTCATTGCTGAAGGGCTTTCACCAGCTCCAACTGCGATGCTCAGACATCGATCAAGGATGGATAAATTCTGTGGCCACAGATCCCCAGCAATCAATGCCACCAGCACTGCTCTGCTCGTGGTTACAGAGGGTGACAACCAGCCCAGAGGAGGTGCATCCACTTGCCTGGGTCTTGTTTCAGCTGAATAACTAACACAGGAAAAGAGCAGAATGGACATTCCTGTGGCAGCAACCACCATGAGAAAGGGAAAAGGAGGGAGGAGTGTTGAAGGCAGCCAGTTCTTAGCATGAAGATGAAAAAAGTCAACAATTCTGTCAAAAATTATATTCTGTATTTTATTCAGGCCTGGAAGAGGGACTGCAGTGCTTCTAAAAAGCAGGCTGCAAATGATAGCAGTCTCCAAGTAGTTTATTAGACTAAAACAATTGTGCTTTTTTCCCCATGAATATGTATGAAAATAAAGCAGAAAAATTAATGACATAAGTTTCCAATATACAAACTTAGGTGGCATTTATATCCTTTCTCAGGGCACTTTCTGGAAATATTCCAGCCTCTCAAAGAGCAGTACTTAAGGAGTACTTAATGTCTTCTTAAAAACAAAGTCTGTGTTCAAGCACTTTGTTATATCAGGGACATTGCAGACAACTTTACTAACAGAAATATTTGAGCAAAGAGTAAAAATAAACACAAATGTCAGAGAAGAAAAAATCATAATTAATTGTTATAAATAATCAAGCAGAAAAGACAGTTCCAAGAGGTAGAGCCATTTGGGTCAAAAGTATTACATTGTCATGGGAGCCTGACCACTCTGACCAGTTCAGGTTTTTAACAGTGACCACTTGCTATGACTTGCTCAAAACTGAGTCCAGAGCAGGAATTCTTTACAGCCATAATCCCAAGAGTAGCACTGATGACCAAAAAAATCAGATTGCAATCTGGTCATAAATTATCCACAAACAAAAAACAAACAAGCAAACAAAAATCCCCAAAAAACAAAACAAAACAAAACCTAAACAAACTAAAAACTCACCAGAAAACAAGGAAAAAAAGAGTAGATATTGAATGAATTCACTTTATTAATTGATTTCTAGAGTAATTTTCGGAGCTCTTTTAATAATAAGGCTGATTACATTTTCTGAAGCACTTGCTTTTTTAAATTAGTGTCACCTGTGCCCAAAAGCCAGAGAAAGATTTGCTCCTATAATGAAGCTTTAAATGAATGACAATTTAGGGCTGTCTGTTAGGACACAGAAGAGTCATCATTTCTTAGGAAAATAATTCCCATATGAAAACTAGTAATTATCTAACTACAGAGCAGAAAATTTATGCGCTTACCAGTTTTCTTCCAAACCTGACAAACAGGATGCAGATAAAGACAACACCTCTGGAGCTGTACAAATCTCAATTGATCTCTTTCTTGCTACCTGAAAGGTAACTTCCGTGGTTCTGGGAAAAAGAAAAGTTTTCTTCGCACTGTGTGAGATTTACTATATCCAAAGCCAATTCTCCCAGCCAATAACTCCTTATAGCTAACAGGGGAGACTTGGAACACCTGTGTTAACACAATCCATTCCTTCAAAGAAAATGAGGAAAAGTGACAGGAGGAAGCTGGGCTGATCAGACAAGAAATAAAAATGTGATTACAAGACTAGAAGAGAAAAGAAAGAAGAAAATGGGAAAGAGGAAACTGTTGCTATTACACACTATCAGCTCACCTCTACACACCAAACACAGTGCAGTCAGTCTTGGCCTACCGACCACCATTCTGCCATTTGTAGTTTTCCATGTGGAGACCAATTTTGCAACCATGTACCAATTTAAGGAGAGCAGTGTGAGAGAAACACTGGCTCTGCAGGTCACTGGGAAGGTAACAGCAGGCAGGTATGATGTCAGCATGCTGGGGATAAGAACATGATGGGGATAAGGACACACGAGATGGAGGAACAGCAGCACGGCTGCCCAAGACCTTGGTAAGACTTCGCTTTGAAGACTGTGTACACCTCTGGTAACCCCTGCTCAAGAAAGATGAATTTAAATCAGAAAACACACAGTTGAGACCTGTTGGAAGGCAGTGACCTCCTCTTTTATGCAGCATGATGGGAAGTGTTTAATTCTACGCAGATTTTGTGCACACCAACAGAAGAAAAACAAAGGGAGGAAAACAAAGTTTTTTCAGCAAGGGTGGTAAAACACTGTCAGAGATTGTCCAGAGATGTGGTGACTGCGCCATCCCTGGGAACAGTCAAGGTCAGGCTGGATGGGGCTTTGAGCAACTTGATATACTTGAAGATGTTCCATTTATGGCAGGCGGGCTGGAGTAGATGGCCTTTAAAGGTGCTTTACAACCCCAGCCATTTTGTGATTCTATGGTTTTCTTTTTCTTCATAAATACCTCTGAAGATAAACCTCAAAGAAAGGGGAAAGAAGGTTAACATTCAGAGGACAGCTTAACTTAGAGCACTAGGTCAGGGTAAACTGCTGGAGGAGTTGCCAAAAGACTTCTAAACACTCCAGGAGTGAATGTCTCAAACCATTCTTCCATGCAGGACAGCAGGACACTGCACTGCGCTCAGGACTCAGTCAAAGAGGGAAAGATGACAAGAATCCCATGGGCAGAAAATACATTCCGATGTACTCAAGCAGACAGCCTCCGCCTCGCCACCGGGGAGACCCGTGAGATGATTTCTCCCTGATGGCGGAGAAGGATTTCTCTGAGATCCTGGCGGTTCACCACAGGACGTGGAGCTTGTCAATGCCCCAATCACAGTATTAGAGTCTCAGACCTGGGGTCAGCACGGCTCCGATAGCCCAGGATTAAACCCAGGTACCAGAACTGAGGCAAGGACCAGGCTTTCCCCCGATCCTTTCAGACGCACACACAAACGCCCATCTCTGCTCTGCTCTGTTTTCCCTTAGGATAGGGGCGTTCTGTCCTAAAAGCCATATTAGGCAGTGCCCCACGTTTGCGGAATCAGGATCTCGGGTCCCACATGTCGGAACACGGTTCCGTGAGCAGCAGCAGCGCATGGGAAGGCACCGGGCACTGCCAGCGCTGGCTTCCACAACAAGCGGCGGCGAGGGACACGGTTCCCCGGCCATCCGAGGGGGGACCGAAGCCCCACCTTCGGTTCGCAGCCCCCGGGACACGGAAAACTGTTTCGCTGCTCGGGCGCGGTGAGGAGGCTGTCCCGCGACGGCACCGGGCACAGGGCTCCGTCGGGGCTGTCCCGGGACGCTCCCCGGGGGTGCAAAGAGGCGGTCCCCCCCCAAGCCCCTTCCTCCCCTGGGCGGGGGCGAGTCCTGGCGGCCCGGGGAGGAGCCGAGCGGGGCCGGCGCTCGCCGTCCCTCCCGGCGGGAGCGCAGCGCAGCCCAGCGACCGCCCGTAGCCGCACCGGCAACTTTGGCCGGCTCCGGAGCCGGCGGGGAGCGCTCCGAGGGCTGCGGGGGGACACGGGCAGAGGGCTGGCGCGGGGAGCCGGGCCGAGGTTACAGGGCGGAGGCGCTGCGAGGCGCGGAGCGGGGCCGGGAGCGCGGAGCGG
>VZTD01000380.1:0-81777 GCA_013397725.1 Rhagologus leucostigma | reverse complement strand
CGAGGCGGGGCTGGGCGACCTGCCCCTCTTCCCCTTCTCTTCAGCCAGCGCCTCCTGGAGCAACGACCCCGTCTCCTTCCTGCAGAGTCTCTGCCACACGGTGGTGGTGCAGGGGGTCTCCGCCATCCTCGCCTTCCCGCAGAGCCGTGGGGAGATGCTGGAGCTGGACTTCATCTCGGCGGCGCTGCGCATCCCGGTGGTCAGCATCGTGCTGGGCGAGTTCCCCCGGCGGAGCCTGGTAAGGCGCTGGGGGCACGGGGGCAATGCGGCGGGCAGGGCAGCGCCCCGGGTACCCTGCGGGGAAGGGTCGGGGGACGGGCGTCGGAGCCGGGCAGGGGTCGCGGCGGGAGGACTCTGACCGAGGGAGAAGCGCTCGGACCCCGGGGCCGCCGGCATTGCTCTTCGGTCCCTCCCTCCTTTGGCACCCCCTTCCCTTTAGCCCCGGGTCTCAGCCCCGGGCTGGCCGGGGACAAGCATCCTCTCTGAGGAAAGGCAGACAAGAGCTCGGTGGCACAAGCGAAGTTGTGAGCCCGAAGTCATTCACTGCGATAAGCTGTAGAGCCGAGAGCAGAAGCGGGGTCCAGAACACGCTTTGCATATCGGGAGAAGGCTGTTAGGGAAAAAAATAGAAGGGCAAACCAAAAAAACCCCAAACGGCTTTCAGAGTGTGTGTTTGTTGTTGATCTTAATGCCGTGGTCCGTGTATGGGCACTGGAGGTTGTTCACCAGGTGGCACTTCTCGGGGAAGTTGTTCAGTGTAACTTGACTTTGCATCGAGCTGAGCTAAAGCTCCAGGATTTTCTGTACTTGTAGTTCATACAGTGGTACGAGATCAGATTTTTGCTAATTCGAGTTGCCCAACTAAAGTAGTGGAAACTGCAGCCTAGCCTGACTGTTTGTTTGATTGTGTAGCTAAAATAGTAGAGACTGAATTCTTTGTGTTTCACAGTCTTAGGCACAAGTAGAAGTAGCATAGGGAGTTAAACTTTCTATCATACAAAGATGGCAACTTAGTGTTACACACTCTGGAGAGACGTGATAGTATTTTGCAACTGTGTGTTTGATGCCAGGAATCATCTTCAGGTAAAAGGGTTGGAAAGAAAATGCTCTATTCTGTAAGGCCTGTGGAAGGGAAGTCATAAGTAAAATGGTACAAGATGCCTTTTAAAAGTACAGGATAAATAGTTGTTTTATATAAAAAGGGGTAGCTCAACTTTGCTCTCAAAATGTAATCAGAAAAAAAGATTGCCAAGTGAATTTGCTTTGCAAAAGCAAATATAAACCACAGCCTGGATCACTGTTAAATTTCTGTGGGTTTGGGGGTTTTTTCAGTTTTTATGTGTTTGAATTGTGACAGAAAAGGTAGAAAAAGTCTGTGTTAGGTAGCTCCTGGTCTGTAACTGAAGATGTGACTGCTGTATGCTGCTCTGAATCACAGAATGATTGGGGTTGGAAGGGACCTTAAAGATGATCTCCTTCCACCCCCTTCCATGGGCAGGGACACCTTCCACCAGACATCGCTGCTCCAAGCCTCATCCAGCCTGGCCTTGAGAACCTCCACGGACAGGGCAGCCACAGCTTCTCTGGGCAGCCTGTGCCAGAGCTTTATCACCCTCACAGTCAAGGATTTCTTCCCAATATCCCATCTAACCCTGCCCTCTGGTAGTTTGAAGCCACTGCCCCTTGTCCTGTCACTCTATGCCCTTGTCAACATCCCCGCTCCAGCTCTTTTGTAGCCCCTTTTAATTCATGTAGGTTTCTCTACCTCCGCAAAACCCATGTAACTCAGGTCTCTCTAGATTTAAGCAGAAACTCAAGCGTTTGTGCTGAATTCTGTTATTGATGGTGCTAGTAGCATCCAGGTTTACTGTTACCTCTACCAGCCTTGCAGCTGCAGTCACAATGGTGCTGGAGTCAACAGCCAAAGCTCCCCAGGGCCAAATCCTGAACCCAGTATTTCCCTGCTCTGGCTGTTAAAATTATTTTATCTTCCATCTCAGAGAAGGATCTAAGTTCACCCAAAGCTGCCTGAGTTCACAACATGTGTTCAACACATGCAGCACAAGGTTAGATTCATTGCTGCATTCCATGGACTTCAAAGCTCCTGCTTAACTTTCAAATTGTTCTCAGTGGGGAACCCAATGGATCAGTCTGTCCAAACCAGGACTTTGTTCTTAAGCAGACTTTAACTGGCATTGTCTTCAGTGACAGTGAAACCAATGCCTGGCACTGAACCTGTGCTGAACAGACTCTTTGTCTTTGGGCTGAGCTAAAAAAAAAAGCTCTATGGATTTAAAAAAAACCTCTCAGTCTTACTCAAAGGCCAGCAGGTAATACAAGTGTATTAGTCCCTCAAGATTGTCTTGGAGGGGCTGACACCTTTCTGAACGTTGTTTTTTTTCATACTTTCACTTAATACATACCATTCTAAGGCTAACGCTGGAGGCAGTGCTACAGCAGCCTTACCTTGCATACTTCCTAGAATTACAGGATTTCCAACAGCATATTGGAGCCAGGAGTCCCTGGAGTTCTTTGCCTCAGCAGTCTCTGTTGCAGGCAGGGATTTTGTGTTGCTCACAGTCCCATGCCAGCGCTGACATGAAATGAACACGCCACAGACCTGTCACCTTCCTGTCTTTACAGACCTGGAGCTGCAGACTGGCCTCTTCTGCTGACTGGCCATCTTAGAGGAGGCGATTGTACATGGCATAATTGCAGACGAGGCAGATTTTGCTGCTGGGGCCAGCATGCAGATTTTCAGAGAAGAAAAGAAGACTGACATCTAATCCTGCTTCTGAATTGGCACCCCTGGGGTCACCCTTCCTACTGATGCTTGGACAGAGCATCTTCCCTCCCACCAAACCACTGCAGCACACCCTTGGGAGTGCCTGCAGGTATCTTTCTTCCAGGCAGGGACAGAAGCAGACCCAAAACTTGTTTGCCCTTGGAGAGCATTTTGCACTGTGTGCATGTGAAGACCATGGCAAACACAACAGACCCAATGTTCACTAGATGCTGTCTCGTACTGCTTCTCCTCGGCATTCAAATCTTTCATTAGGGTGGTTTTAAGGTAGTAATGTCTAGCAACATCTCATTTTCCACACTACACCAGGAACAGGAAGATACACATGCAGTGTCTTGTACTGCTGCTGAATGTTAACATTATCTCATGCAGAAGTTTATAATAGGCAAATATTCACTGTAATTGAAAAGCACATGGATCTTTGAGCAAATCTTCCCTAACATGGCAAAAAGCAATGCTTAGAATGAAAGGGAAGATAAAGATCCAGAACTGAAATACATTTCAATATGATGATAGTAATACTTCAGATGTGTAACGTGAGAGGAAATCCACAGTGTCACAGATGGGCAGCTACAGCCATGTAAGATATCTAGACTGTGTTTTCAAAAGTTTTGTGGTTGTTCAAGCATATTTAAAAATCCATTTCTCATTAACTTCTACCACCCTGAAGCTAAAAAAAAAAACAAAAAAGAAAAAGACAGCAAAGAGTCTTTCCCCATGACATTTCCAATCACAAGACAACAGCCATCACAAGGTGTGGTACAACACTTGTTCTGCCACACGCAACAGCTTATTCTGGAGCTTCGGGAGTGTGTTTGCTTCAGGGGAGGCTACATAGAGTAAAATGTGACACATGTTTTTCATTTTATATCTGTGATTTAATTACTAATGTACACTAACAGTAAATCCAAGTGCTGTTGTGACCTGAAAAAATACTGTTTACTCCTCCCACTTTACTGTCACTTCAGTAAATTTTCACACTCAGTAAGCAAAATAATTTTAACACTGTCATTCAGCAAGCAAAGAAACCACTGGATTTCTTTACTACTAACACAAATGCAAATTGCAGTGGAGCTTTGACAGCTCATTATTTTGGAGACAGCAGCTCACAAGCACTGATGCCACTGAGGCAAGGCTTGTCACCTTATGTATGTTTGTATCAGGAGAAGCACATTATTTTTTGATTCCAAGATTGCCAGCATCATTAATAATTTTCCCAGGGATGGAACAGGGAAAAGATCCAGGGAGCATGAACTGTAAATAAATACAGTGATATTGCTTCTAGTAGCACAGCTGAGAGCTGAGAGTCTGGGAAGAATAGCCCGTAATATCCATTTTGTTGATGATAGTATCAGAAACACAGGGGAGGTCATGTTTGCAGCAGTGTTCTCTGCATTTAAAGGAGTATTTTTAGTGGGTTTCAGATAAATCAGCACCTCTGATGTCTGTTAATGTGAAAGGGAATCCTTTCAGAGCAACTAAATGGAATAAAGTAATGGCAAATCATCAGTCCCTGCCAGTGTGTGCTTTACCTGGTTTCTTGAGGAACTGCAACTGCAGTGCTACTGATTACAGCTATGACTTCAGAAGGGGTCAAAAGAATAAATAAACCTAATCAGAGTTCCAGGTTAAACTGAATTTTCCAGTGAAATAGCAAGCTCAGCCTCAGAACAGATGCTGTAAAAAGAAACTGCCTATAAACATATAACTTTTTCATTTGTTTTTAAAGGAATTAAGCTCTTTTTTTTTTTTAACAGCTTCCTAGTTTATAGATATATATATATATCAAACCACCCTGGGTGAGGAATTATAGGTCTTTTTGGAAATAGACAGGAATACCACTGTGAATACAGTGTCCTCAGAAGTCATACTGACCAGCAAGACACTGACTGTGCATTGCACCAGTGAGGGCAGGCAGAAATTACAGCAAAGGGGTGGAGATGTGGGAAAGCTTCTGCCCAACTAAGCACCCAGAGACACTTTTTTCTTTTCTTCCTTGGAGCCAGAATGTAATTTTTGCAGAAAAGGGGGTTTGATTGGCTGGGGGAAACAGTTTTAATAATTCAATTTTCCAGGGAGAAAATGCAACACACACGCTTGGCTGCAGGCTCTGGTCATTCAAACTGTGTTTACTAATCTGTCTTAGTCCAGATACTGGAAGCTTGTACTAGTTCCTGCATAGGTGAGGAATATGTGTTCAGTCTTTCCCCGCGGTCACCAACCCTCCCCACCTCACACTGCGTAAATAGCGAGGCACATGCCTTTTGTGCTCTTCAAGAGGGTTTTATGAGAGGGGCCTTGAGAGGAATCAAGGGCAGAAATCGAGAGGATGTGCAAACAAATGCTCAGCTGCTTCTCTTTCAGCCAGAGACCTCAGTGATAGTTTCTCTATGAAAAATCTTTGCATGGAACAAAGAAAGGGGAAAAAAAATCCTAAACTAGTCTTTTTTTTTGAGTTAGAGAACTTAAGGAGGATTCAGTTAATCACAGCTGCAGAAAATCCCTTTTCAGAGTGCAGGAAAGTGGTGAGAATGTTTTTACTTCAGTTCTGTGCTCTGGATCCTTAATTTTAAAGTCTCTTGGAGACAGAAGGAGCCAGAACTCTGCTGGGATAGCGCTCGTTCAGAGCTGGCCAGTAACAAGATTTTCTCATTCCTCATCCGGTGCTGATTCTCTGACGCAGAAAAGCTGAGTTAACATCAAATTCAATACCACACACTGATGTTTATTTTGTGTTTGGCTTTTTTTTCTATTTTGGGTGTTCACAAAACAATTTCTTCCTTGCTGCTACGTCTTTCATAACACACTCCACAAACTCCTGTCAGTGATGAGTGATTAAAACATGACAGCGTTAAATCATTGATTATTACTTTGCTGAAGGACAGGCATTATCAGAAGAAACATCAAAGAATACCTGGCTTAATCCACTAAGTAAAAATTATAATTTGTCTTAGAATAGACAAATTTAAAGACAACCTGCTGTCAGATTCTATATGAGTACCTAAGTTACTTTACTGAACAGATTGTTAACAAAGAAAAGTTGGAGTATTCAGTATAATTCCCACAAGAATTTGTCCATGAAAGCCAGAGAAAGTACCCTGTCTTTCCACAAAAATGGAAGTAGAGCTATAGAAACTAGAAAACAACAAAGGATCTTGTGATGTGTTATTCAATTTATTGCTTGTGACTAAATTCAAAGACGACTTACAAAAGTTCTCATTTAGGGTATATTTGATAAATTGTTTACTATTTAAACCCATGAAATATTGAAAACACGTAATGTTAGGAGTTTAGGCTGTACTGAATCTAGTTACAGTTTTAAGCCCTGAAATAAAATGTTTATCTTGTGTTCTATTACTTCCCTCTCTGGATTTCCAAGTAATTTTTAAATATGAAAGAAAACCAGGCATAACATGGCTAGAATTTATGTGTTTATTGTAATCTGCAGAAAACTGGAAAAAACAGTTTATTTTAAAAACCTAACCTTGCCTTCCAACAAAGACTCAGACTACAAACCCCTGTTTCTGTAGGTCTTACTGAAGGGCTTTTAAAGAGTGGAAAGGTTGTCTTCCCAATTTGCTTGAATGAGAGAGTGCACCAGATTTCACTGCGATACAAATAGCTGTGCATTGCAGATTTTGTTCTGAAGAGCTAAAGGCATCTAGAGAAAAGAGGAGGAAGAAAACAAGAAAAGGAAGCAAGAAAACTGGAAACATCACATGTCAGTGATGCAGGGGGGAGAGAAAGAGAATGTAAGCTGAACTGAGAAGAAGAGAAGAAGAGGTGCCCTTCCCCATCTCTTTACTTTTTGTGGTTCTAGCAGCACAAAACAAGGGAACTGAATTTTGTAGGAAAGCACTGGACAAAGAGCTGGGATCACCAACCACAGGGAAGAATGGCTTGCCCGAACCAGGTTGAATTCACAGGACTGTCTTGATCCCTGGCTAAGGACAGTTACTTCCAGTGAGTAATGCTTGCCCAGAAAAGCATTTTGCCCCCTCAAAATGCACTGCCTTTCCTGCAGACTTCTCAGGAAACTGATGAGGCCAGCCTCTAGGAAGCAGTGATGGGAACAGGGATTGTGTCAAAGGTAGATAGTGGTTTATTGCTGTTGCCAGAGGGACATCTTGCAAAGGGTGTGAGGCCTTGGTGGGGTTGGGTGTGATTAATGGAAGCCTTTTTTCAAACTTGATGCTGAGAATTATGGTCAGAGTCCCTCGTGATGCTCTGGGACCCAGGGTCAGATATCTTCTGGTTAGGATTTCAGAGCACCAGGTTACTGGGATGCATGTAGCATCATAATAGTAGGTACTCAGAAGGGATTTCCTAATAAATGGGAGAAGGTTCAGGCACAGAGACTTTGGGATTGGAGCTCTGGACATTAGCAACTGTTCTTTACTTCTGGTCTGGCCTTGAAAGACTCCACATTTTCCCCAAAACCCTGTCAATCAGCCAAATCGGTTCTCACCACCACAGGGAAAGGATGTGCAGATGGTGGAAGTAGCAGGAGAACTGGGAGAAGGATTTAAGCTTGAGTAGGCAGCACTGATAGATGATTCATTTATTAAGGCAGTCAAACTTGAGCAAAGCTGCTTGTTCAAGGGGCTCCTCCTCAGGGTGACTCAGAAGTTCTCAGCCTGGCCCCAAGTGCTTCGCAGCTGTCACAGCAAGCTGGTAACATTGCTCTTGGTAATCATGGACAGCTCCATGAAGAACTGAGACAGGCATACCACAGTCATTGTTACATTACACGCTGCCTTTCTGGGGCATTGCAACCAAATTTTGTGTGCAGCTGGCCTTGAGACTTGGGTTTGGCTGCAGACAGAGTTCCAGAGCACCTCCCTGTTCAGGCTTGGTGTTTGCCACTCAGGCCTGAGCTCTGTGTGTCATTTCCCCACAGTGTAGGTCCATACAGCCACTGATGAGCATCTTTTTATCCCTGGAGCACCGGAATAACCTGTTGGTACAAGCAGAGAGCAGGTGCCACCCCCATGCCAGACAGCCACCTCTGTGCCTCTGCGAGCTATCAGTGCCTTATTGGTGAGTGGGGAGATGATGCTGAATCTCTCAGGTGCTCCCTGCTGCAGGAATGGTGAACTGGGAGAGCCGTCAGAAGCCGACGAGAAGGATTCCAGTTGGCAGTGGTTTGGAACGGTCTGGTGTGCAGTGTTAGTGCTGGATAATTAACTTTTATCTGAAATGTTTCAGCCTGGGTGGCTGCAGGCTGCAGATGGGGGGGGTGGAGGAGTGGAGGTGGGTACAGGTGCACCCTCGGCTGACACTAAACCACAGTAAATGGGGAAATTACTGTGATCATTCGATTCTTATTATTACACAGGAAAAATCAAACGTTGGGGAGCTCAGAAGAAGCAGGCACCATTTTTTCCTTTTCTTTCTACGGCGTCTTTATTACTCTTTCTGCACCAGCTTTCATCTGTGATGATAGCTTCCAAAGCCTGTTTTACAATGTGGAAAGTATTTGAAATGGATTATAAAAATCTATGAATGTGCTGCACAGGCATATTTTAAACTCTTAGTATTTCCCTGAAGGCGTGCTATCCCACTTCCAGCTTCTTTAAGACTGTGAAGGAAATGATTGCCCATGCTGTTCATAAGACATTTTACAAGACTTTCTAACTTAAGACAAAGTTAAAAGACAAGATAGATCTTCATGCATCAACTGAGATTTTAAAAATGAAGTTTTGCATTTGTTGCAAAGAAAGAATGATTAGACATAGCAAGTAATAACCAGAAAGAGCAGCTGAATTATGCACCAGCCTCTCTCAGTGATGCTACTTAATAAAGCTGTTGCATTACACTCATTTTAATAGTGTACTCACTCAAACTGGCTTTAAAAGATCTTTTTATTTTGCAAATCAGATGAAAAGTCTGTATCATTGAGTTCACAGTTTGATAATTTTCCGGTGCTATTTTAGGTGAAAGCATCATTATTTATCACTTTCTGAGTGTGTAAGACTCACTCATATGTAACTGCTTTCCATAGGACAGCAGTTGTTTTTAAGAATTTTCTGTACTCAATGAAAGCATCAAAAGTGAGAAAAACAGATCTGACCTTTATTTGGAGCCACCTTCCTTTGAGAATGTACTGAAAGTGTTTTTGCTGTGATTTACGTTGTTTTAGCACACATTTAGTATGCTAAATACCATAGTGCTGATTTTACCCCTACCTTGGAAGGGCAACAAGGTGAAGGGTTTATGTGCCTGGGTTTCCTCTGCTTAAATTCTGTATGTGATAGGTGATAAACTATAGAGCTCTGAGGGGACAAATAGATACCCACTGACAACCTAGAAGCAAACACAGGTGAATAGTTATAGCAAAAAGTATTGGTATTTTTTGTTTAGGAACATCAAGGCATGAAAATTTGGGATGTCTCTTCTTCTGTCCCTGGAAGTGTTGAAGGCCAGGTTGGATGGAGCTCTGAGCAGCCTGGTCTGGTGGAATGTGTCCCTGCCCATGGAAGAGGGTTGTAATGGGATGGTCTTTAAGGTCACTCCCCACCCAAATCATTCTGTGATTCTATGGTCTGTGAAAGTGTCTGCTGCAGAGCTCATGACCAGGGAAATGGTAAAACATGGTAAACATCAGTGTTTCTGCCTCAGAGATTCTGGGGAGACAGAAAACACCTATTAATCACCTCTTTAAAAGTTCCTATCACAATGTATCAGTATAGAAATAGCCTGGATAGGCTGGTATGGTTAACAATACTGCTGTGGCATCTGATCAGGAATCTTGCATCAGCAGTCAACACAGGGAAGCCAAAATGATGATTATTCAGTCATCCTTATGATCATCTTTTTATACACATGAATTACTTACATAGTACAGGGTGCTTACAAGCTTGTTAATTAAAACCTGGTTTTTCACTCCAGTTATACCCCTAAGATTTCTTCAGAGCGTGTTATCCTTCTAACGACTTATTTCATGTTCATTATGCCATATTTTGCTTAATGTTATCTTCTGTTGTTTAAATGGAAAATTCCTTATTGTGGAATACCCTTGGGAAAGGATTCCTTCACACCGAGAGTTTGTTTTAAGAGAGAGAGATGGGTGGTGGGTCTGTTTTGGATATTAATGCCCAGAACCCCCAGGAATGCTCAAATATTTTTTTCAGATGCTCTGTTATCTATCTACTCTTCCATTTTCAGGGTGGCATGCTCATTTCATCCTTTCTTTATCTTGCCCATTGGTCTTTGTTCTGAGGTCCTGTCTTCCCCTGTAGGATACTACAGATCCTGAACTTAGAGAGTCTATAAACTGCAGAAAAAGACTGCAAGGCTCTATTGTGATACAAATGATCAGCAACATATATTGCTCATCACTCACTGTTCATCTGCACTGAAGAGCACCAAAAATAAGGCACTTATTTATAAATAGCTCAGCCTGCTAGATTCCAGTGAAACACAGTTTCGTATCTACCCACCATTTTGACAGTGCATATAAATATGTAACATGCAGTTATGTGGAAGTGAGCTGTGCCACGATGTCCTCCTGGGGTGTTCACAACCCTTACAGGTTTATAAGTGGCAAATTTAGACCTGCGGTGGGATGCAGCAGTGCCACATGATTAGCAGAAGAAAGATGCTCTGTTTGACAGGGAATGGGAGCTTGCTGCCCAGCTCATGCTGCCCTTGTATTCCTCGCCAGAACTGCACTTTAAGAGGAAAATGAAGTGAGAATTCACAGTGAATAATACATCTGATAATCACAGACTTTTTTTTTTTTTTTTTGCCTGAAAACCACCTGAAATTTCTGGAACAAGCCAGAACAAAGGAATTACAGCATCCCAAAGCCTTCCAAAACATCTATGAGAGTGCTTCCTTTTACTTCACTGGCTTTGAGTAAGGACCAGTTTGACATACAGTTTTGGTTGTTTAATCAAGCCCATGATTTCCGCCCCCCCCCAGTCCAATAAACACAGGAATTGGAGATATTAGTGGAATCTGGAACTTGCAGATACTCCACGTGTTTGGTTTTGCTGTGCATTTTCTATGAGCATTTGTCCTAGTGTAATTTGATTACTGAAATGTTCAGGAAAAGGGGAGAATGTTCATGTTGAGGAGAAAAAGAACAACTGAAGAGAATCTTTTCAGTTGTGTGAGTGCCTGCATGCTGTTTCTAGTGCAATTGACATAATTAAAAACAAACCCCAAAAATGTATGCTGACTTCATTTAAGTGTGGTATTGTTTTGCTTTGAATGAGGAACTAGTCCAATAGGATCTGTGGTTTGTTGCTGTGATACTAAAAATATATTCATAAGCAAACTTTAGACTTCTGTCAACTCTAAGCTTTAATTTTACCTGAATCTGAGTTATTTTCACCAGAGTTCTCGCTTTGCTTAAAAACCTGTAGAAAGCCATTCACTAACTATGATTGAGAATAATTCAGACAATTCATCTTTTTGTGGATCCATAATATGCCAGCACTAGAAGAGCAAATGCATGTCTTCCGAGAGTCATATAAAATTATTACAATTTTACTGGAGAATAATAAGCAGCAAAATGGCTTGTTATTGTCAGTAGGAGCAGGAGAAATGAGTCTGCAGTCTGACCACTGAACAGGGGACTCAAATGGGAAATTCAGTCCTTTTCAATACAGTTAAAACCACAGGAAAATACACTGGGCTGAGTACTGGAATGGCTGCTGGTCTACCAGTCCATGAAGAAGTCCAGATGTATTTCTGTGCTTTGTAAGAAGTCTCCTCTGGAGGATTAAAAGTTGCCAGGGGATGTCAGAATTACCCATGACATGGTGCCTGTCTGTAAACAGTGACTGCGCAACGTGACAATGATGTGGCTGCCACTGAAAATATTGTGTGGTGCTGTGGCATCCATACTTTTCATGAGTTTTCCTCCTCACACCTCTTTGCCTGGCCACCCCTGCCCTGGTTTTACAGTCCACATGTGTGTCAATCAGTATGCTCAAGTGTGCATAAAATCCTCAGTCACTTGAAGAGCGCTCTCCAAAGGTTGCTTACCTTCCAGAGAAGACAAGCAAACCTTTAACAGAAGTTCCTGGTTTCTGGGAGTCTCCCTTTGTTGCTTTTATTCTCACTGCTGGCTGACTGTTTCACCCCAGTTTGCCAGGTACCTCACGGAGCACTTCTGAGGTATCAAAGCTTTATTACAACAAAATTCAATTCAGCTTATAGTTTTTCACCTCCTTTAGTTCCATCCCAGGTCACTGAAGTGTGTGGAAATATAATTCTGCACATTGCTCTAATAACCGTAATGCATTCCCCATCCCTGGAAGTGTTCAAGGCCAGGCTGGACAGGGCTTGTAGCAAGCTGGTCTAGTGGAAGGTGTTCCTGCCCTTGCCAGGGGGTTGGAATCAGATGGTCTTTGAGGTCCCTTCCAACCCTTCCAATCCCATTCCAGGATTCTGTATCTTAAACTGACTAAGACTTGCATTCAAGTGCTAACATCATGTAAACAATGAAAACTGAAATGTGGACAGAAAAAAAATCCTGATATTCCTGTGTCTTCAGGGAATATACTTTTTTTTTGTGACTGTTTTTGCTGGAGGTTCACTCTCCCCGAAGCAGCACCGTTTCCTGCAGAGAGAGACAGCAGTTTGTGTGTTCTTGCCAAACTCTTCGGAGCGGCGATCTGTCATCCCTTCCTCTCAGGTTGTCTGGGGGAATTAGATACTCCTCTGCAACACTCCCCCTTGTTCAGAGCGTTAAAAAGAATCGCAGTGCCAGAAATAGTCGGCGCGAATTCCTCGTCCCCAGGCTTTGGTTCACCAGACTCTGCAGAGTCATTGTGGATTATTTGCATGGGGATGGAGAGACTTGCAGAGATTAGTGAGACATGACGCTCCCGTATTTTGTGGAAGGCGCTTGTCTGTGTTAAACTCCCGGGGTGCGCCTCATTTTCGCTGGTTCTTACCCTCTCCTTCAGGAGGATACAATCGCCCACTCAAGGAGCAGAAATAGCGCATGACTAACTATGTCACGGAACAAATGATTAACACTAAGTAGTTTGTGCAAGCTGTTTGCAAACAATCCACGTGCCGACAATTACGCTGGAGCAATTTTGTGAATACCTAACTCAGTGTGTTTTGCATAACTCAAGACTGGCTCCCAGATCCCATTAATCCCATTAAATTCATAACTTCTGTCTCATTTGCTAAATTCATGAATGTCATTATTTCTTTCAGCCTGTAGAACTGGTAGTGCTAGACTTGACTGTATTAATTAGTCTTGGTAGCACCGGACTGGTGAAGCTGTCGGAGGGATGGTGGCTCTGATGACTGAGGAGCTGTTTAAGAGGAGTCACAGCTGTTGTGTTTTTAGAGTTTCTAAGTCACTTGTAAGTCAGCTTACAAGTTTATAAGTGCACAGGAGGGCAGGCTATGCAGGCAGATCCATTAATACATCTGATGCTCTCAGATTTTCAGCAACGCAACTAAAGATGCTGTTTGCCCCAGCCGCACCCGAAAGACCCACAGACCCAACCACTGGCTGCCCAAGTGCATCAAAAGACTCAGAGAGTTCATTTCTGAGAGCTCAGAGCCTCTTTGTCAGCTGCAATAGCTCATTATCTGTCTTCAGGGTCAAAAAGCTGACCTGTAGAGAGCGTAGCATCCATAGGCATCATCCCAGTGGATCAGGGCAGGGAGAGCTGAGCCACGAGGAAGAAAGGTCTCGTGTGTTTGTAGGAAGCTCAAGCACAGACAGGGGCTTATTGATTCATTTGGATCAGAATGTTTGGGAGCCTTTTGACTCACAGAAATGTGCAGCCCAAGCAGATCCTAAAGCTCTTAATAAGTTATTATTAATAAGTTAACTAAATGCCCAACCTGCTTGGGTACTTCGTGCTCTGCAGTGAGTGTAGTGGCTTTTCAGCTGTCACAGAGTTTTGCAAATCCAACATAATTCTAAGGAGGAGATACATCAATTTTTAAGGGAGATTATAAGATATTATTTTATAATAGGAGGATGTGGAGGCAGTGGAAATTTAAAGGAATTGAAACAGAGAAGATATAACCAGTATCAAAACTAGATTTTTGAGGCCTTTCTCATAATTTCCATGCTGCAAAGCATTCTTCCCATCAGTAACATCCAGGCTGTTAAATTGTTGCTGTTACTTTCATTATTTTCTCATAAACAAGGCCAGCCCCTGTTAACCTGACACAACAGGTTTTTTTCCCTTTCCCCCTCAAGCAACGTAAGGTATCAGTACACGTAAGTTTTTACATAAATAGGTAGGATGAAGAACTTCGTTTACAAAGAAGTTAAATTGGTATTTAATTCTGTCTCAACAGTTTGTCCACCTGCTCCTCACTATTTTTTTTTTTCTACAAGTGTGTTGAACTTCCCTACCATGAAAGCTCTTGCCTGGTAAGAGCAGTATGCTGAGTTATTTATGGATGGACACATTGCTTAAAGCCTCAGTTAGCACTGCTCCACTGAATCTAAACATGATTCAAAGGAGGGATTAATATGTATGACTCATATTTCATTGTGATTTACAAGTTTTGTGCGATCACTTTATTCTTTGTCTAAATGACCACGATAGGTGCAGAGTTAAACAAAACTGGTAGCAGTAGTCGGTGCAAGTATTTGTGTGTAGTAGGGAGGTGAAGGTGTTGTGTATTTTCTGTCAGGCATTTAGATGAGCCCAGAAGATTAAGTCACAAGTAGGAGCTCTAAATGCTCACTTGATGATCTTGCACGTTATAAATCCAAGAGTGAGACAGGGATGGGTGATGATTTTTGACACATTCTCCCAAACCTCCCCATAATACTGGCTGTAAACCACTTGCTGCCCTCTGAGGTACCTACTACAGCAAGGTCTCGTTTCATGGCTGTATCCACGGCTCTTTTGGAATACAGTGGACCATTAGTAACTGCTTATCCCCTTAAAATTAATAAGGAAATCAGAGTACCAAAATGCCCATAGATGTGGGGTCCTGATAAGGTGATTTTCAGTGGGGTGTTGGAAGGAGACACCAGTGCACCAGAGCAGTGTAATGGTGCAAATGCCCACATTATTTAACAACACATAAAACAAATGGCTGTTACTTCCCATAATTTTTATATATTGAGGCAGTTGTGTCTAGCACAGCAAAGAAGTGGAGATTTGAGCCTTAGATTCTGCTTCTGGCAAAGCCTTGTTTATTCTCCAAGATGTATTACTTAACCCCCTTTTTTTTTTTGTTCTCTTTTTCCCCTCTGATCCCTGCCTGTGTAGAAGGCTGTAAAGTATTTGTCTTGCTGTAAGCCTTAAGATGGATGAGAAGCCTGGTGGTGATGTGTCCCCCTGGGGCACTGTGGAGGGGGCTATCCCCATTTTACAGCGCGGTTTGCTTGCTGAGATGAGGCAGGGATCTCAAATTGGATTGCTCATCTTCTACATTCAACAGCCAGCCGGTGCCCCTTCCCCCTCCTCCTCCTCCTCCTCCTCTCCCTGAGTGCCTGGTAACGGGCTCTGTGCAGTCACACACTTTTGTGGGTCGTTGCTATAACACTTTATTGGAAACTCAAATGCTTCTGCATTTGGGGGTGGGCGCCTCCTGATTGCAGGATCTTGCCTGATTTTGTGGTTTGCACGCTCAGAAAAAGCAACTTCCAAACACGGCCACGAAACTTCGGCTCGTCTTTCAGGTTTTTGGTTTTTTCTTAATGACAATGTTTTAAGTCAGTTTTGGGAATTAAAAGTGGGGAGCAGTGGTTAAAACACTTGCAGTGGGTAGAAGCCACTAGGCTTTGGTGCATTTTCCAAAGTTCAGATTCCTGTCTTGTTTTGAAAAGTAGTAAATCTGCAGCTGAGGACCTAACAAACATCACACCTCCCAGTTTGTTTGGGTTTGCCTCCTGCTGAGGAAAGGAGCATCACTGCCTGATTAGTGAAACGTGCCCAGCAAGCTGGGGATGCCCGTGCAGGATGACACCCTCTAACACTGGCCAGCACTGTGGGCAGCAAGAGGCGTTTCAGGTCCACTCACAACAGCACATTCTGGTGGCCCATCCTCTTTGTCAGCTCCCTGCATCCCATCACATGCAGACTGTATTTGTTTNCCTGAGAGCCAATTTTAACTCTTCTTTCTAATTTCCCATCTTTCTAATTAAATCCTTGGTGTATTAAATAAGAAACCTCAAGTGAAGCTGTTTAAATCCTGATCCTGTTTTTAAGCCAAGCCACGTACACCCACGAATTCACCTTAGAGCCATGTTTTTAATGCCTAGCCTCAGAAAGATGAACTAGTAACTTAATCTACCCTGGCCTCATTTAATAGAGTTAAGAGATCAGGCTTTGCAAGCTTAATTCTCAGCTTTCTTTCATACAAAAAAATCAATATAGAACAAAATGCCCTTGTAGCTAAAATTAATCCTGTGAAACATGCCTGGAGCAAGGCCCAGCAGAAGAGGATGCGATGATGAGCTGGTGCTGGCTTTCTGAGGAATGGGACATGGGTCAGCATTAATTTCCCCTGCTGTATACTGCCATATACAGCTATCATTTTGGGGGTGCTCCGTGGATCTCTGCATGGGTGCTTCTTTGACAGGCAGAAAAAGAAAGAAACTGTAAAGAAGAAGAAGGAAACTTCTTCTTGGGGGCACAGCTGCTGAGGGTATGGGGAATGCAAATGCTCAGGAAGGGTTGAAAACACTTTCCAGCCACGCTGTAATTGCACTGGAGAGTGAAAACGGTGCTCCATCAGATTTTATTCCTTGCTGCAGGTGTTAATGGTAAATATAATCTAACAGGATTAAGTGCTGTGTGCATACACCATGTACAGCTCAGAAAGGGCAACAGCTGCTTTTGTAAAACAGGACCAGACTCCTTTTACCAACATAGTATGAATCAGTCTTCTCCATACCCTCTCTCCTTTTGTTCTACATTTCCTTCCAGAATTAATTTCTTCTTGTTCAGTCACTGTTTCACTTGTGCCAGAAAAGTTAAGTCATACAGAAAGAGTACTCACAGCATGTTGTGCCTCTGAAAAAGCAGCATTTTCCAGCAATATGCTGCAGCATGTCCATCTTACTAATGGGAAGGTGGAAGCTGCTGTATCAGGGCAAAGATGGGAGTGCTGTTTCAAGAGCCCTTTATGCTGAGGAGCCTGGCAGGGGGGACGTGCCAAGGAGCCCAGTGTGGAGCAATGCTTAGCAATGTGCATCATAATTACAGCCCTGGTTGCCAAATTCTCTGTCAGCTCTTGTGCTGTGTTAGCAGCAGTCCTCAAGAGCAAGGCATCGGAGCAAATATTGCCCACAATTAATGTGAGCTTTAGAAACCCTTTCTATGTGCAAAGCCAGGAATTCATTGTTAGCCTAATCGGGGTCCTAGCGGTGTTAGCAAAGTACTATTGTCGGTCCCAATGATGCAGGGAAATTATGCCAGTGCTACAGCTCATTCACAGTAACAACACAGTTCAAAATGTCATACTCGGAGTCCCTGTATCTCTGGGATCATCCTCTGGGTTCCCAGATCTTCTTTAGAGAGACAGAGCACGTGTGTCTGTGTGTTTTTAGGGGCTGCAGGTTGTGACTGGCAAGTCATCTGTGTTCCAGGATTTCCAAAGGCAGGAGCATTATGTTGAGGGTGGGAGTTTCTCCCACTTTTGGTCTCTTCTGTATGTTTGTTAATGCTGTCTGCATGCCTATTTTATTTACTTGCCCATTCCTCATTTGTTTGCAGTTGGACCTTATGTCCACATTTGTGGTATGTGGTACATTCTACACACTGGATAGTTGTTCTTTGCTCTGTGTTAATCCTGTTTTATTCAGCTCTCAAGGTTGTAATCTCCTAGTGACCAGTAGCTGGCAACTGGTGAGTGGTGATTTTTAGCCCTGGCACCTCTTGGTGCCATTCTGTGCTGGCAGTGTTAAGGTTTTTGCTGTCACCTTGTGATGCCACTTCTGGGTATCTTCAGTATAACCCTGTTTGGGTTTTTTTTCATCAGCCTCCAAACTCTTATTTCTTGATAATCCAACTCAAATTTTATTCCTGGTCACATCTATACCGTTGATCTGGGGTTGTTAGTAATCACTCTAAAAGACTAATGAGAGTTCTTCCATTAGCAGACACAAACACACAGTGCCCTTGTTGTTGCTTAAATAGTTTCTTCAAGTTAAACCAGCACCACTGGTGCGTTACCAGAATTTCTTTACAAGAACAGTCTTCCTCCATCACACCTCAGATGTCAAGAGCAAGGAGACAAATTTCAGCAAGCCCAAAGTTCTTGCACTGTCTGCTTCAACATGCTGCTGCTGTTTTGGCTCTCCTGCTGTCAGCAGTTGAATTGCTTAAACCAAAAATTTGGGGAGAAAAGCCCCTCCCCTGTGCACTGCCTGAATAACACAAGTGAGAAAAGTCAAGCCTGCCTGCTTCAGAACTGTTCTGAAATGGATCCCTTTGGACTGATAGTCAGGATGTGCAAAGCACCAGAGTTTGTGAGGTGCTTCTCTACAGAAGAGCACTCAGATACCCCTAGACAGTCTGCTGAAGGCCTTTGATTCAGTAGAGTGCGTTTCTTCTCAAGAGGAAGATTAAATTCTGCTGAACACCATTTTCCAGCTATCCAAGCCTATAGTGGCAATCAGAAAAAAACCCAAAAAATGCTCTTAGGGAAACAGCCACTGTGTTTTGTATTCTTTACAGGTGTGGAAAGAGTTGTAGTGGGGCAGCTGCAGCAGCTCTCACACCCAACAGCCTGGCCAAGGCCAGCCCTTTGGAAAGGTGTTTGCCTGGGAGGGGGCATTACAAAGGTCTGGGGTAGAGCTATCCATGGTCTCCTTGCTCACTTCACTTGTCCACTCTGACATCCACACACAGCATCTCCTGGCAGCTTCCGCTCAAGTGTTTGCAAGGGCTTTTTGGACACTGATGACAATGCCGTGGCACTGGGGAGTGAGTGCCACAGACATGGACCCGGCCACCACTATCTCCCATCCGAACTGTATTGCCATTTTAATGGTATGTCATGGAGAATTAGCACAGCTCCCCCTGGTCTACTGGCATAAGTGGCCGTATGCCTTTTTTTAAACTATAAAGACAAATTCTAGAGAAGGAAAAATTATTCTCCGTCTTCGATCTCTACGAAATGTTCTTCAGCAAACTTTAAATGCTGGAATTTTTTCTGCTGGACCAAAGAACACCTTGAAGTTTTTTAAGTAATATTAATTAGGATAATTTATAAGTGGCTATTCAGATAAATAATGGGTCCTATTTTCCAAGAGCAGCTGAAAGTTCATATTTTACATTGCCTCTTTGACCTTGTAGAGAGCTGTACATATTCAGATTAGTTTGGAGTATTTCTGTGTAGCATTAGAGAAAGCGACCTCAAGTCATGTCTGTCTGGTCTAATAAAAGAAATTATTTTCAAGACAAACTAAGTCAAGATTTAAATTAAGCTAACTCCTGTGGTATAGTAATTTTTAAAATCAACAGTCAGTGCGTTTTTAGGATTTGCATGTAAGCATTGCCTGGATGGTTGCCAGGCTTCTTTTGCTGCAGGAACCAGGATAGCTCTGTCTAAGATAGTCTAAGATAGCTTTTCTCTCTGATCTTTTAAACCCTCTGCAAAAAAAATAGTCTTTAGTGTGGGGACCAACCCTGTTTCAAATTAGGGTCTTGGTCAAACAAGGCTGTATAAGGAGACAGATGGACAAGACAAGGAAAAGAGGAATTCATTACATCATCTTACTGGTTTTTGGTCCAAAGCAGGTCTGGGATTTTCTTCCCCAGAGAATCAGAAGTCTGCATAGCAGAAGCAGCAGAGTGCTGAGGGCAGAGCAGGTTTTTTGCTACAGCTGGAGCTCACCTCCCCTCTGGAGCAGCCAGTGGGCTGGGCAGGGACTGGGGTGTGGTGCACTGGGGGCACCTCGGCAGCTGATCAGGAAGCGGGGCAGGACTTCCCATAGCCTGCCAGCTGCCAGCACAAACACCCTCTTGAAGTACTGCCATTTCAGCAGAGGCAGCAGACATTAAAAAAATCAAATAGCATTCATTTTGTAGCACCTTTCTCATGGCATGAAATGGGGAAGCAATAGATATGCCCACAGACTTCAAGGAACTGGGGTTTAGGCCTAAATTTTCTAATTTCAACCATGGAAAAAACAGTCTTCCCAGTTTTTGAATCTGTGGCATCAGCTTGCTCACAGCTGCTGTTGAGCTCTGTTTGTAGAGCTGTGAGTCCCCACAGTGGCGCTGCAAGCCAGGAGGGTTTTTTCCTTCAGTGGAACTTTCTCTGGTGTAATTACATAACCTGTTTTCTCTTTTGTGTTTCTTATCAAAAATGTATGTACTTACATATCCATAAACACTGCCTTTGCACCCAAGAGTCAGAGGGGGAATAATATTTTCTGTGTGTTGTTTACTTTTACATAGTTAGCAAAGCAACAGTCACATCTATGCTTTTAACTCTGCTAATGAAGCTATTATAATGTCAAATAAAATGTCACCGTGACTATGCCTAATTAGCATTACAAATTCGGTTGAAGAGATAAATGACCAGATCCTTCAGGGTGCAAGTCAGCCCAGCTCCAGGCGCTTGTGCTCACAAGATTTACAAGGATGGCTCTGCAGGCGGATGAAATGGAGGCCTGGAAAATGCTGCATTAATGAAATGCAAACCGTGTTTCAGCTGTTAAATGAACCTGCTCTCTCAGGTGTCTCAGGCAATGGGAAAAACCTGTAAAAACTGCCCTGGCTGGGATACAAAAAGCAAATCAGTTGTTACAGTCTCTGCTGACGGGCAGGAGAAGAGACACATCAGACCTTGTAAAGCTTAATATTCCATGAATGGCTTGGTCCAGAGCCTGTTGAAAGTCAGTGGAAAGACTGTCGGCATCTGATCCAAAGGCAGTTAGTCAGAAATTAAGGATTCGAGGCCTCTTCTTTACCGAGTAAACACTGAAGTCAGGTGGTCATGGCTGGTTTATAAAACAGGAGCTAGTGACGCCCAATAAAAAAAATGAAGCATTCATGGACATAGAAGATGTTTCTGCTAGTGACACTATGTAAACACATTACTAAAAATAGGTAACAGCATTATTCAAATAAGGTTTAATTGTCTGTTTGTGTAGTTTGAAGAAAAACTGATGCAGATAATATCGTCTTCAATGGCAGCTTAAAGTCAAACAAAGAAATTTAAACTGAATTTCAGTATGAGCTTTAATTGTCATTTTAACTGAAATAGACAAACTCTACTAATTTCAAAGTGAGGTAAAGAAGGAGTTTGCCTGAGAACTTTAATAAGGGTAGAGCACAGTTCAGTACACAGATGAAATCTCATAAATCTCTGTTCCATGATTACTACAAAGTTACACACATCTAAAGTATCATTTCAGTTGTCAGAAACCTTTGCTACGAAATTACACTCTCTCAGCAATTACTACTGAATGATTTAATAAATCATTTGTAGAAGTTCCTCATTAAAAAGCAGTAATTGTTGACTTTAAAGAAAGACAAATCAATAAAAAAATACGTAAAAGCATTAAGAGCACTGTAATATCAAAGGCTGTCTACTGAAATGTGGCTTCTGTGTGTTTTTTTTCAACTGCAACCTACATACAAATGGCACATAAACCTTTCAAAATGTAATTAGGAAGGCATTAAATCCAAACATCTGCAAAGAAGCATTCCCTTCCCTCAGTCCCAGTACAAAGGGAACATTGATTTACTCTTCCTCCCCAACACCTACAAGGGTGTTCTCATGGTGTGCAGAGAATTAGCTGAAACCAAAGCAGAAATAATTCCTGATGACTAAATTTTATGTATGCTATTGTATCAGAAAAATTCTGAAGACAGGTTTGCAGCCCTAATACTCGTAATAGAGAAAAGAGACTCTCTTTGCTACTTTTTCAGAGCTGAATGTTTCTCTTTCAACCACCTCAGCAGGGAATTTAGCAGCTAATAAATCACAGTGATGATAAGTGCTCGTGTCAGTGCATCTGTGGGCTCCTGAAGGTGATGGCTGAAGCACAGATGGCCTCACACCGAGGAGCACTTTTACACACAGGCTCAGTCCAAGCCAGGTTATCCCAAATAACACCTTTGTTCAGGGAGGAGCAGTGTCTCAGCACTGTTGGACCGCACTGGCACATCCAGGTGTGCTGCACATAAGGCAGGGATCAGTGCTGGAGCTCCTGAGGACTAATCCTGTGGGTACGGTTGTGGAGGGGAGTCCAGCCCTGCACCTGAGAACTCCCAGTCAGATGGAAACTGCCTTCACCTGTATTGCTGAGTGAAATTATGTCCATTTTTCTGGCCCTGAGGCAGAGTTTCACCTTCTCTGTCTATGTGTGCTTGGTGCTATGCTTGCTCTGGGCCCAGGGTAATGCCCAGTGATCCTCGGGTGTGGATGTTCATCAGTTCAGAGTGTTTTAATACAGGAAGAACGGTGCTATAGAGGAGCAGAAGCAGTCTTGCACTTGTGAAACTGCACGTGTGCACTGGGTTTGGCATGAGGGCATAGAGGTCTTCAAATATCTGAACCTGCTGGGTGAGGTGGAGACCCAGTGCTCACACAGTCTTATCCCTACTGGGATACTCCTGGATACTCGTACTCCCCAGATGTGCTGGGACCCTAACAGCCAGTGCAGGGTATGAGAGAGCTTATTGTCAGGTGGCAGAATGAGTCCCAGGACAAGGTAAGCTGTACAAAAGTTCCAGTTTGTGTTTTGTTTCCTCGGTTGTTTCATGCAACAGTGTGGACACAGCTGTTACTTCAAACGTCTGTCACTCTTTAGTGGTTTTTCTGCATCCGGTAGATTTCTTTTGTTGATCCCTGAGCCTATCCCGTAATAGCCATAGTGCTGTGCTTGGGATGTTTTCCTTCTGAAATACTGAAGGCGTTTGCTCCTCGTTGCACTGGAATGGTCAGGTTGTGTGCTGTCCTTTGTATGTGCACAGAGTATGTTCTGTGTATACTGAACAACTCATTTCTTCTCACTCACATTAACTCAAATTAACTAAAGCTTGCAGAGTGTTGCTGGTGGGAGGTAGATCATTGTGTAAAAAATATCTGTACTTCTCCTTAATCTTGGACAAAGAGGATGAAGCAAATCCTTTCTACTCCCATCTATTTGCAGTGAGAGACAAACTGGAGTTAATCTACCTGATTACGTCATAACCTCAGAAAAAAAGTTTGTAGTGATTCAGTTTGCAGGGACTGGTTTATTCAAGTCAGCTTCCCAAACCCACTATGCACAGTGGTTTATTCTCCTCCTGAACTAATAATGTTTTTTAATTAGTAGGCAATGTTTTCCAGCACAGAACTCAGAGGACTCTGCACAGGCTAGCGCCTTGTGCGCTGAGTATCTTGTCCTTTATCAAAGAGTCATCCCTCTTGTGTCTTGCTGGCAGTACATGATGTGCATCAATTTGTGGACAGTGATCCGTTTAATTAGCTTGTTCTTGTGTCTGGGTAAAAAAAGGGAAAAAAAAGGGCCACAGGTACCAAACCCAAGAGATAACAAAAAGAACTGAGAACGTCTTTAATTGCAGTATTCTTTTTATCAAGCTCTGAATTTAAACTCTATCTGGAAAACAGATGATGAGTTCATGTAACTGCAGATTAACACAATGAGGTCTTGCTGCTTATAAATGGTGCACAGCTCTTCAGGGTTTGGGGGGGGTTTTTTTGTCATTTCACCCTTTACATCTGTGTTGGAGAGCCCAGGGTTTTATTTAGTAAAACTAGTGTAAATTGACCTATTATCATATTATTCCAAATTCAGAATGACATTTCTAAGATCCATACAAACTGGAGCCTATTATTAGCAGTAAAGTACTTTTTAAACCAAAATGACATTTTATATCAACTTTGAAAAGGTTTGGTCCCTCACATAACACACATTTACTACTGAGGATGTAAGAGAAGGATGAACAGACCTAAAGTCTGTTTATTACTAAACTAAAGTTTAGTCATGTAAAATAAAAATAAAAAATAAAAAAATGTAAAATAAAAATAAAAAACTAAAGTTTAGTAATGTAATGGATAGAAAGATAAAATCCAGGTACCTGTGTAGGGTAAGATGCAATTTCTGACATGAAGTCACAGCGAAAATCTCACAGACCAAAAGATGCATTGGAACAGGCATGGCGTTTTTTGGGTCAAGTTCTGTAATAACATCAATGACATGGAAAAAATGAGTATGGAATGATTATTTATCAAAGATTTTCCAGCTCAGAAGTCACAGTCTGTGTATCTTAGCCTCCTGTGCATTCAGTAACTTGTCCTGTTTTGTTGGCAGTGCCTTGATTGTAGACTGTGATCCATTTTATAAGGTTGCTCACATGTCTGTGAAAAATCCCCCAACTACACAGGCAAAAAAAAAGAGCTATAATAAAAAGGACTGAGGGGTTTTCTTTGTTTTTTCTTATTGTTTACCAAAGAGCTTTTCAGCATCCATTTGTAAGTGGGTCTGGCTGAACTCAAGCAGTAAGGAAATACCTTCTCATATCCCTTTTAGGGGAGCAGGGAAATCTTTGCTTGATAATGCTTAGAAATCCAAAAGGACAAATGGGTAGAAAGAAAAACATATTCTCAGAAACAGGCTCATTAATGACTGCTGCAGTTGAGTCAAGCTAGCAGAGGAAGCCCATTAATCACAGTCCATTTAAGATGGGTGGGTATAAATTTTCCTGTTGCTCACACAGTTCTATTGATTGGCAGGTGGTTGCTTTGAACTAAAGGCATGTATAAAAATTAATCAGAGTCATTAGCTTGTGTCCAGTATATTTCTGATCATTGTCTTTCATATTTTTAACCACAGAACCCCCTTCACCTACAGATGAGTTTAGAAAACTCACTGAGTTCTGATGCTGACGTCACTTTCTCGATCCTCGCAATGAACAACTGGTACAATTTCAGCCTGATGCTATGCCAGGAGGAGTGGAACATCACAGATTTTCTCTTCCTCACACAACAGAGCTCCAAGTTCCACCTGGGGTCCATTATAAACATCACAGCAAACCTCACTTCAGCCAGTGACCTCCTGAACTACTTGCAGTTTTACCTGGAGAGCATCAAAGACACAACGTCGACCATGGTGATGTTTGGGTGTGACATGGAGAAAACACGGAGGATTTTTGAGATAACCACGCAGTTTGGTGGGATGCCTCCAGAGCTTCACTGGATTATTGGGGATTCACAGAACGTGGAAGAGTTGAGGACAGAAGGTTTGCCCCTCGGTCTCATCGCTCACGGCAAGACAACTCAGTCGGTCTTCGAGCATTACGTGCAGGATGCCATGGAGCTGGTGGCAAGGGCTGTAGCAGCAGCCACCATGATCCAGCCTGAACTAGCTCTCATTCCAAGTACGATGAACTGCATGGACACGGATGAAAGGAATATCACTTCAGGCCAATATTTGTCAAAGTAAGTTTTACCTTTTTTTATTTTTTCCCCTCGGGTGATATTTGCTGTATTGCGAGCAAAATACTTTTCTTCCCCCTCCCACCATTCTCTAGGGGTTAGCTATCGTGCTGCTAACCCTCCCTCACAAGCACGTTTGTTTCCGTGTTTCATCCTGCTTCTTTACTTCTGGTAAATAATTAAGATAATGAAATTTTACCTTTGCCACAGTGGGACAGTAAACCAGAACTCAGAGATTCTGGTAGAAGAAGACACTGTTCTGCAGAAGTAGAGATCACATAGTAAACACAGGCTAGGTTACAGACTGTGCTCTGAAACATGTATTTATATTTATTCACATAAGATGGGCTACTGTCAAATTCTCTGAGATTTTGAGGTACCTGAAAATATACAAAACACAGAATATTTGCACTGTCAAAGCCCTCGGACAATATAAAGATGTGTCGTAGCCCTTGCTAGTGTGCTTCCATGGAAAAGAAAGGAAAAAGATGCACCTTCAGAGGTGCACTCCTCAGAGGGCTTCTTGTGGTGAAAGCACTGAAAAGTACAAAGTGCTCTCTCTGCTGCATGTCACTGTGTGGAAGTTATTCCCAAAGCTTCTTGGGTGTTCATGTCTAGAAATATTATAGTTTTTAACATATGAGTGAAAAACTTGCATGGTTCTTTTTGAAAACATGTAAAAGTGTCTTGGCTAACTATAAAAGTAAAAAAGTAAAACTCTGCAGGAGGCCTCTTAAAGTAACAAGAGGACAGCAGTTTAATGAACAGGCTTTTTGAGGTTTGAAGAAGGGATGAAGAAAAAGGAAAACAAAAAAAAAACCCACTTAAATGTATTCATGAAAAATAATTCATCATTGTTGCTCTCTATGGAGAACCATTAGCTTTTGTTATATTTTGGGAAACAATATGCAATTTTACATCTGTGAAATTTCTTTCCCCGTCATATTGGTAAAGGTATTGTGGAAATGAAAGAAAGGATCGTGTGCTTAGCCTTGTTTTTTTCCTCTATACATTTGCTTGTGAACGCTATTAAAGAGAAAATAACAGGTTAGAGAAACCCTTGTCCTAAATCAGTGCAGCTGTTTTTGCAGTGTATGAGCCAGTCAGGTACCTGATGGCCACAACTGATGTATTTGCGTCAGCAGCATAACTATTAACTCTGAGTGGTGCCATTAATTTCTCAGGTGTGACACACTGATGAGTGGCTTCACTGTGACCAACCTGGCCAATCTCACCAGGGCTTTTAGGCTTTTTCGGCCTCCAAAGATGAAGCTTTTGTCTGGTGCTTAACTGCGTGTTTACTAATGAGTGTGTTTTTGTGTCTGAATGAACCCATCCGTCTTGGTGTGAAGCCTTGGAGCTGCCGTGGGTGGGGATGGAGAAGGGGATGCTGGAGAGGGAGCAGTGCACAGACCTCCACCTCCCCTCTCTGCAAAGGGTGGAAGAACAGCAGCCCCACTCGCTGGCATGGCCAGAGCTTCTGCTGCCAGCACTGATCTCATACCTTGGCTGTGCAGACATTTAAGTGCACCCAGGAGCAGAATAATGAGCTAGTGCATGGCAGAGCATGCTTGTATCTGTGTGGATGTGGCTAGAGGTGTACAACCCCCTGAGGATTATGCTGTTGTAAGTCACTGTCCATAATTCCTCCTACAATGAGATTGATTCCCTCATCTATTCTTGCCTGCTTACGGGAGAATCCTTGTTGATGGAACAAGGCATTAAAATTTCAAAGCCTCATCTTGTCTTATGGCTTTAATTAGTCCTACAGCTTTAGCTCAGCTTCTTGGGTAATTTCATCAGCCTGCTACTTCATAGATCCATAAAATCACAGAATGGTTTGGGCTGGAAGGGACCTTAAACATCACCTCATTCCACCTCCTGCCATGGGCAAGGACACCTTTGGCTATCCAAGGTTGCTCCCAGCTGTGTCCATGCTGGCCTTGGACACTTCCAGGGATGGGGCACCCACAGCTTCTCTGGGCACCCTGTGCCAGGGCCTCACCCACCCTCACAGGTAACAATTTATTCCCAGTACCCCGTCTAACCCTGCCTTCTGGCAATTTGAAGCCATTACCTTTTGTCCTGTCAGTAAGAAGTCCTTCTCCAGCTCTGTTGGAGTCCCTTTAGGTACTGCAAGGCTACTACAAGGTCTCCCCAGAACCTTTTCTTTTTCCTTGCCAATTCTAGTTATTGCCTCCAGTAAGCTTCCCAGAAAGAGATGTGGAATGACCTAACCATCAAGCTTGAGAGAAAATAAAATATTTTCGTTAAATCATTCTTAATATACTACAAGGATACCACTACTGGAGAGTGGTAGTACTGCTAAAGATCTAAGGAGCAGTTCTTGCAACAAAGCACATGAGAAACAAATAAAGCTGAAATGAGCAAATGACACACTTTGGACTCATTGTTCAAACTGAAGTGACTGTGATAAAGCCTTGATGCGGTTATCACAGACTGTCAGTGTGAGCGTCAGCTGCCATATATTGACACAGCATCAAGAAAATTCATTCAGCTGTCAGACTTGAGGATCTGGCCTTTCACCTCCTGAAACTTGTGCAGGCTGTCTTTCCATACAGATCTGTCAGTAGCCCTTCTGAAACAGTGCTGCTCAGATACTGCCAGCGTGTCTGTGCAATACCCAGCACTTGTAATTCCCAAAGATTCACACTGGAGATTTCTAGCTTAAGAAGTGTAGTCACAGCCTCTTATCTGTTTCCTAAAGTTATCGAGTAAAGGAGTTTTCACTTGACGTCCCTGGCATGAGTTTCACTGGTGCTGCTCACAGCTCATGCAAATGCTCAGCAGCTGCAGCTGCTTGCGTATAAAACAAAGTGTTGTTAAAATGCTTCTCCAGCATGGTTCCCATAATTTATTTTGATTCATGTTCTGTCACTACAAAAAATACAGAACATGCAAATCAGCTGCAAAGGTAAGCCACTAACTCAATGAGGCGGTGAAGTCATACATTTAAATGCTGCTAAATCTCTCTCAGGTACCCACTCCTAACACAACCACAGGACAGGTACAGAGGGCTTGTTCTGCCCTCCTGGGCATGCTTATTTCTACTGTGTGAGTCAAGGAACACTGTGCGTTAATTCCACTGGTCTCATTCTGCCTTCAGAAGATGAATCTAATGCATTATTCCATAGCTTCAGTTACCTGCAAAGCACCTGCTTTGCAGCATTCTCATGCCTGGGTCGTGCTGTATTAGCAACATGGGGCCAAATTCATGAGAACTTCACAAGCTCATTCCACCTGAGGACTTCTCTCCCTCAGTTTTGGCATTTTTGTGAACTGCTAACAGTCTTTTGCCCTCAACTCCTAAAAAAATTTTTGTGCAGGCCCATCTATACACATGGAATGGTTTTACTGTTGCTGTCACAGTGATGGCTTCGGCCTGTACGCCCAGCAAGGCTTGTAAAGAAGTTGCACAATTTTTTACAGAGACTGAGGGAGATAAAAGTAAGAGAGAGATAAAACCCAAACAAGTTTATGGGCACATAAACCTTCCTTTAGTGCTAAAGATTGCCTGCTCCCATAAACTTTGTCTTGATAGTGTTTACATACGCAAATAGGGAAGTTACACCATCAGATAGGAAGCATGGGTTAGGAGGGAAGGAGTGGGCAAACAGTGGCAGATACCACTGATTAGTGGAGCTGTGGTGTCCTCTAACACTGGCCTAAATGGTAAAGGATTTAAAAAATGAAAACTGCATTTATAGTTTATGTACATTTAAATTTATAAACACCTACCTGTCTTTTTAGGTGTGATTTCCAGACCCAGGCTAACACATGTACAGATCATCTGCTTCTGAGAGTATTGTCTGTATCATCTTTCTCCAAGCTCAACCTACACAAAAGAGACTGAAAAGAAGAACTGTGAAGCTGCCTCAGAGAAGGCTCACACACACAACCACACTCAAAACTAAAGCATGTACTTTCATAAATTTGCCTTTGCAAAGGGCAAAAATTGGTATGACCTTGAGACTTAAACAGTCCAGAATTTTAACTGCCAAAACCCCATCAAAAATCATCAAAAGTCATCAAAACAAAGGGTAGAGACCAGACAGAAGTATGCATGTGTACACACTTGCTATTGGTTTATCCTTTTCAAATCAATTTAAGGTTATTTTTTATCCTCTGTAACTATTGATAAACAGTTAACTCTACTTAAAAGTTTATGTCTTCCTTATTGAGGCTGGAATGACAGCTTTTATACTTCTTCCAACACTTACTTTCATCCAATTCTCAGGACTAATGTGAAGTACTATATTCTGCTACGACAGCTGAATAGTCTGTCTTCTGAATGCCTCTTACTGAAAAAAAACTGCACATGGCTTGCCTTGCACCGTATTAGCAGCAATTTAACTCAGTTGTTTTTAATGGAACCACTGTGGTAAGGCTTGTGCAGCCCATGCCAAATGCAGAGCAGCTTTGCAGTTCAGCTGGTCATGGTACTCACACTAAAAAGGATTTTCTGCTTCAAACACTTAATTCCTGCTGAGTTCCCAGCTCCTTTATCCATGTCGTTTTTAGCCTCTTTGATGATGGCTTGCCAGAAGCTGAATTCAACACGTAGGGAGGACAACTGCTAGCAAACACCGCCTTCCAAGATACAAAGGAGATACGCAACTTTATTATCAATATCTGGAATATTAAAAGCCCAGAATTCTCAATGCAAAATGTGCAGTGCAAAGCTGGCACACTTCATGAGATCTGCTTCAATGGCAGCATTGCACCTTTAAGACCTTTACTTTGGCACATTTTTTTTAAAAACTGCTTTTTCGGGTGTTTATTTTTTGTAAGAATTAAAACTGACTGTCCTAGAGCAACCATCTTTCACTTTTTTCCCTTACTTTTTTCTGAAGTGTCTAACAGTGATTTACCAATGCCAAATTTGCATTTTTGAATCCAGATTGGTTCACTTGAGAGTGCTTGAAAGCTGTTGACAGCACTTCAGTAGCCCCTCTTATGTAAGCTAGATCTTACTGAGATTATACCATTTTTCTTGGAAGGACATTTCAGACATAATTTCCACTCTTCCACTTTCATATATATTTTTATCTAGGAAAGTGACAGCAGATCTGGTGAGTTCAGCTTAGAACTAACCTGTGTTTCATCAGTTTGTGAGGCAAAGGTAACTGAAAAAATTACTGTTCTCGTACTCATTTTTTCTAGTCAGTAAAAAATATATCTTTCCTGAGGAGTTTTCGTTTGCATTAGATATGTGGGGGTGCTTTCCCATGTAGTTTAGTTGTAAATTATGTGGCTGGTTCATTGTGCCGTAGGATCTATGTGCTATTCGTGGTCCAGTTGTTCAGCAACTTCCCCATCTACTCTCTTCAACATAAATTTATGGTTTAGCTGTCTGCTTCTGATTACCCTGCTTTCTGCCTCCAACAGGTTTTTAGCCAACACAACTTTTGATGGTCTCAGTGGTCACATTAAGGTGAAGGGCTCCTCCATTGTCAGCTCAGAAAATAACTTCTTCATCTGGAATCTGCAGCATGACCCTGTTGGGAACCCAATGTGGACGCGCCTGGGGAGCTGGCAAGAAGGGAAGATCATCATGGACTATGGGATATGGCCAGAACAGGCACAGAGACATAAAAGTCACATGCAGCACCCCACCCGGCTGCACCTGAGGGTGGTGACTCTGATTGAGCATCCCTTTGTCTTCACAAGGGATGTAGATGATGAAGGTCTTTGCCCAGCAGGGCAGCTGTGCCTAGACCCACTGACCAATGATTCAGGTGTGCTGGACAACCTGTTTGAAACCCTCCAAGGGGGCAATGACACTGTTCCCATTGAGCTGAAGAAGTGCTGCTATGGCTACTGTATTGACCTGCTGGAGAAGCTGGCTGAGGATATGAACTTTGATTTTGACTTGTACATTGTTGGGGATGGAAAATACGGTGCCTGGAAGAACGGCCACTGGACAGGGCTGGTGGGAGACCTTCTTGCTGGTACAGCTCACATGGCAGTGACGTCATTCAGCATCAACACGGCCCGAAGCCAAGTGATTGATTTCACAAGCCCTTTCTTTTCCACCAGCTTGGGGATCCTGGTGAGGACCAAAGACACTGCAGCTCCTATTGGAGCCTTTATGTGGCCACTGCACTGGACTATGTGGCTGGGGATATTTGTCGCTCTTCACATCACAGCTATATTCCTCACCTTGTATGAGTGGAAAAGTCCTTTTGGAATGACCCCTAAGGGAAGGAACAGGAACAAAGTCTTCTCTTTCTCCTCTGCCCTCAATGTCTGCTACGCGATCCTGTTTGGAAGAACAGCTGCCATCAAACCCCCAAAGTGCTGGACTGGAAGGTTTTTAATGAATCTCTGGGCTATTTTCTGCTTGTTTTGTCTGTCAACCTACACAGCCAACCTAGCTGCTGTCATGGTGGGAGAGAAGATCTATGAAGAACTTTCTGGAATACATGACCCAAAGGTAAAACATGTCTTTTGTTACTTACTCAGGCTTTTCTTCTTTTCGCTCAAAATTCACTGCTGCATAATTTATGGTTTCTAACAAAATCGGAAAGCAATCTTCGTGGAAAAAAAGTGGTTGCACTCCAATTAGTTACCACCTGGTGGCATTTCAGGACGGAAGTTCACTGAGAGAGGACCTTTAAACACCCATAGGAGTGTAGGGGGAAGGATTTCAAAGACTGAAGGTGAGGAAAAATATGAAGTATTCTGGTGTTGTCCACTGCAGAGAAGAAAAGTGGCTTCTATGTGCAGATTAAGGGTTTGAGTTCAGTTCCGAGTTCCCTTTGACTGGAATTGTTTAAATCAGTTGGATGATTCAGATCATCCTGAGATCTACTCAAACAAAACAACTGCACAGACCAAGACAAAAACATTGATCCCCTCTGGGTAGGATTTTCCAAGCATTTCACTGGTCATAATGCTGCTGGAAAAGGCGTTGCTGGCAAAATTCCCCATGGAAGCTAAATGAAACGTAGCAGAACTGAAATATTTTGAAAAATCCTGCCTTATGCTTTAAAACTGTGGAATTCACTTTACAAGTAGTCAGGCATTTGATTTGCAGTGTTGTTTCTGCTGGGGAGCCGTCATGGGAGGAGATGAGCAGTGTTGTAGGCAACCCATCTGCAAAGAGCTTGGACTTCCCAGAACTTCCTCCACCTGCTCTCTCCCCCTTCCCAAGGGGTCTTCAGTTGGAATTTGAGTCCAGTCCTTTTGTAAGACTATTCTTAATTTATTTGCCACTGAGTAGTGATCGGGAGAGCAAAGGGCAGAATGGCTTGTAGAGAGAGCAGATGGCTGCAGGTGACACGAGAGCATCCTCTGCACCCGACAGTCACTCCAGGGGGCACGGTGGCAACTGCAGATTTCCCTTGCTCATGTGGCACTTTGTGCAGTGAAGGTGTGATTGTGTTATCTACAGTTTTGTGCTCGTGACCTAACTGCTGGCACAGAAACCACCCCACATGTGTTTGTCTCAAGGGGCTGAGCTGATGGATTATTGTGCCACTGTAAAAAAGTAATTCTAATAACGCAAGGACGGGGCGTACATCTTGCTTTTTGTAAACTGTGTGAATAAACAGTGCATATGTTCCTCCAGACAGCAAAGGCCAAGCTCCATCTGTTACATTACTGAAACCTTGCAGTCAGGCTAATGACCATTCAGTTTTGACTTTGTGAGTGCAGTGCCCGACTCACTCCCTGCAATGTTAACTAGATGGTTTCTACCAAAAATGTTTTAAACAAAGAACAACAGTTTCTGTGGCTGACCCGAGGCGCTCTAAAATTGATTTATGGCTTAAAGCAAATTGCTTCTAATAATCTGCCATTCCCCTTCCAGCAAAAAATATCGTAATTATTACACGAATATCTTCATCAATATAAGGCACAAAAGTCCAGGAATTAGTATATATATTTTCTTCAAAGCATTGTGAAGAAGCAGATGAGAGCTTTCAGCTGAATTTCCCCAGCTGCAGGGATATCTCTGTTACGTTGTTGTATGAAGCCACAACGTTGGTTTGAAAATGAGATTAGTCCTCTACTCTTTGCACGGGCATCTCCTCATCCATCAAATCAAATTGTGTCAGATTACGTCCTATTTTCCAGCATTATTATTGTGACCACATGGGAAGTTTTTAAAACAGGTATTGGGAAATTCCTGCAGCTCCAAGGAAATTAAATTATTCTAAAGCTGTGCTGTTAAAGCTTAGTGCAGAACATTGAAGCATGTCAGGTGCTGCAGACACAGGTCTGGGCCCAGAACAGAAACACCGATGACTCCTGGTTAGTAACCTCAGTGATTCCGTTAAATCAGTGGGATTACTGACCTTTCCTAGAAAAGCACTTCCCTGCTTCATGGAATAAATCTAAGCTTCTGAGTAGTTACCAGTTCCCACTGTGGGAATAAGACAACATAGATTTTAGGGAAGAAGACTGTCTGCCATTACATGAGGTACAGAATAGTTCTGTGTTTTTCATTCATGTGTTTTCCTCCAAAGTCTTAGTCCGAAAGAGCAGTTGTAATAGAAAGTGCCCTGGTTTAACCTTTTTTTCACACAAAGCTTGAGCTGTGTCCATTCAAAGTTCTCTCTAAGAGTTAAAGCTTAGGTTCAGGAAATGTTTGGGGCACAACAGTCGCAGAATGACCACATTTTTAGTTAGTTACTTTAAGCACTTTTATGTGACTAAACACTTTATGCTTGGGTTTTTCTTCCCAGATGTGTTTACTTCTTTCTTTTCAGTGGTGGAGACTCATTTCAAAAAGAAGGCAGCATGAGGGAGAAATAACTCTTTTAATTTAAATATACTTCTAACATTCTTCTGCTGCTCTCAGTATGCATGTGCCCTTTGTACCGTGCTTTTGAAATTTATTTAAAAAACAAAGCCCGAAATAGAGGAGCAGACTTCTCGAGGTGATGTAAGACATGTAATTTTTTTCAGGCTGTCAGCCATAAATGGCAAATCTCATCCAAGGTTGTGAACAGTCAGGAAGGACAGAATTAGAGCTATCTCAGTTGGACCTTTAAATGCACTAATGATATAGAAGAGAATATAGAAATATCATCAAGCTGCGGAAAGGAGAAGCAGTCAGCGAGACAGGAACCAGAGCAGAAGGCAAGCAGTGAAAGGAAGGAGAATTAATTTACTGGAATGTGTCTTGAATTTGGGGAGGTTGCTATGTATTTTCCATGTGAGAATCTTAACCAGGGTAGGTCACTAAAGCCGCACTCCTGCAGTGTCCATCAGAGGTGGCTGCGCCCTTTCCTAGGTCCCATTTCAGGTGACCTTTTACAACAAGAGATACAACAGGAGCTGGTAAGCTGTAGAGATACTGAATCAATGTCCTACCACCTTAAAATCTAATTAGTCTAAGAAAACGGGCAGTTNCGGACAGGTTTTAGACATCGTCTCTTGCCAGTGGAAACTGGAACAAACAGCTTTTGTGTCCACTCGAACATGGTCAGCCTCCTGTTTGAGAACAAGGGGGATAGCTACAGCATCAATGTTCTGGCTGCCCAGATGGAACATTCACCCGTGTCCTGAATCCCTCTTAAGAATCTCTCTGCAGTACGTGGCAAAGAAGTTTAAAAGTGTTCCTGCAGATGGAGGAAATAGAGGAAAGACATTTTATTTGTATAATTTCATCTGCTTTTATCCCTTCCTTCTGTGTCTGAATCACAGAGGCTTATTTAAGTTTTTCTTCTAATGTCACCTTTTAGGATGCACAAAACTATTATAATATTATTCTTAGTCAGAGTGCCCGGCAGACCAGGTGCTCAACCAGAGCTGAGTTCTTTCCGAGGTTCAGTTATTCCTCCTCCAGGCATGCAGACCAGAAGCCTGCCTCAGGGCTGGTCTCATCACAGAATCACAGAATAGTTTGGGTTGATAGAAACATTAAAAATCACTTTGTTCCACCCCCCTGCCATGGGTGGGGACACCCTCCACCAGGTTGCTCAGTTATATATAATTTGCTCTTTGGTACAGCCACTCATAAGTCTTAGAAAGAAAACTTTTTGCTCTGCCATACAACTCGTGGCAAGTGATTCTGGAGGATCTCCCCAGAGAGTGGGGATTTTTTAGTAGCAAAGGGTACCTGAAACAGAGATTTGTCTTTCAGGTTTTTCGTGCAAGAACACATATTGGAGATGCACCATGAAGTCCTGAGTGTGTTGGGTAGTTCAGGTTATTTGAGGCAGAAGAATTCTGGAAGCCCATAGGGCCGAAGAAATATTTCAGACACGCCAAAATGGAAGCAGACAGCAGCAAGAGAGGAGCTGGACAGATATTCCATAAGGTAGTCCAATGCCTGGCATTTCTTTCTGCAGAAAGTGTTGTTCTTTCAACAATTTAATGAGCTTTTTGGGTGCTATCGACCGTTGTGACTTTTGTGACAGCTGTCAGCTTTTCTTTCCCATCTTTAGCACACACTTGAGTAGCCATGCCTGTTCATTTACTCTGGTTATGTTTTTACTTCTCTGCATCACTTTACCTTCAAAAACACCCCTTGACAGTGGCAAAGTTCCTTTCCACGTTATATTTTGACATAAAATATTGAACCTATTTAGCTTCATTTAACAAAAAGAGGGCTACTCCTGTGGATCCCATCACCAACAATTTCACTGCATTGTTTCTCCTAACTTTCCGTGCCTGCAGTGAAGATACAAGATATTATTTACTCAGTCTACGATACTTTTATAGTTACAGTTTGTACAGGTAGGCTGCTGTTAAGGCACTGGCTTCAGGACAAGATCACCTAAACCATTCCATGGAAGTGCCTTCTTCTCTCTACCGTGAGTGATTCTGTTTCAAAACACACAAAAAAAATACGTGCCCCAAGGAATACACTGCAGACATCGACAGTCAATTCTGGCAAGTTCCACCCAGCAAGTCCTTTCAACAGCCTTGGTGTGCAATGGGATTAGTCATCAGAAATCTCTGATCTTCTCCTAGTTCAGTGTCTGAAGGCTTGCTCTTATGAGCTGCCCACCTTTTTATTACAAAACTAAGCACTTTGAGTGATCCAGGCAAGGTATTTGTGAGGTTTTGTTACTCAGGAATTCAGTAGGTACAACCACCCAGATATTTGTATCTAGTTACATAAAATGTGAGGGTGCCAGCTCTCATTTCTTATTTATGAGCGTAAGTTAATTTAGAGGCCTTATGGCCCCGATTATATCAGGTGAATACTTCGTGTTACTTGTATTAAAACGTTCCAGAAATACAACTGGCAAGTAACTGCAGATGAGCTTTAGCAACACCAAATAGCAGAAAAAGAAAGATCAAGCCATTCTATAGGCCTTTTTCATCATTAAAGGCATGATTCAAGTACTCCTGCTTTTAATGATATTTCCCATTGAGTTCAGCAATTTTTAGAGTGAGACCATAACTGTAGTGTGTTCACTGATAAATTTTCTTTCTGAAAAAGGAATTTTTATAGGAATTACACTAAAGGAAATTACTGCTGTGGTCTTTCGCTGCAGCAGCCTGAGATGAATCATTGTAAGGCATGCCACTGGAACTGCTATGTGTTAAATAGATAATGAAGTGGCATTTATTTAAATATGCATTAAATGCATTAAATTGTATAGCAAAAAATCAAGTTACAAACTCAGTGGAGTTTAAAGAAATCTTACTGCTGCCATGGGGTTTAGTATTTGTACAAGACTGCAGGGTTCTTTTTACAATTAAAAGAAGAAACTACAGAGCCTTTGTTTCTGTGAAGGAAGTTACTGGGCACAGGAAGGTCACGACTGACAACATCACAGCCTGCTAATTAATACGTGGTGCTTTTCTGAGTATTAATGAGTCAGTGAAGGATTTGAACTCAAGAGAACTTTCAGTGTAACAGAGAGCAAAGTGAAAAACTCTCAGACAAAGACAAAATTGAGTATCAAGCTCCAGCCAGAATAAAGAATTGCAGAGCTGTCTCGTACGGGAGTGAAAGGCACCTGCAATTTACGGAGGTGAAATCTTGGCTTCTTTAGCTTCCCTGTGCAATTTATGTTGGTGAACACTTGACTTGTTTAGCTTCCCCATCACTTCATTAAAGATTTCTTGTTAAAGTTATGGCTTTGGATGCTCAGAATCTGTCTAGCTCAGATCTGCATTGTTCTGATACCCATTTTATCAGACAATGCACTGAGTGTTCTGCAAATCAAGTTTCCTTTCGCAATGAAATGTGCTTTTTTATGCCTTCTTGCCAACATTCATCTTTTTGTTATCTTTGCATATTAACTCTTACTGCTTGAGGTCTTCACCTACACATCATGTCTCACGCTGCCACCAACTACCCTGGCCACTCTTCACCTCACCTTGTTGTTTGATCCAAAGAATTTAGGGATAGGTGTGGAAGAGAGGAAATCCTGCTGTCTTCATTCCGTGTGGTTCAGGTCATGAAGGTTGTTCTTCAAGCACCAGAAGGAATTAAGTATTTTAGCATTTTCCCATCTATAAGGACATCATTTTTTTACTCTCAAGATGCACATACCTAAATACTAAATTCCATAGCATTTTTTAGAAGAAAGAAAGCCTTTCTTTCTTGGTGAGCCCACCACCAGAAATAGCAACTGCATCATAGGTGGGGTTCAGACCCTTGCAAGAAATAATGCAAATGGGGAATTACAAGAAGAAGTTACGGAAGTAACTGGTGAAGAGTGGCAGAGAACAGTGAAGATGCATAAGCTGATCTTACCACCTGGCAGGTGGAAAGTCATCATGTAGCTGACTTAGCAGGATGGAGGATGTTTATTATTGTTCACAAAAGTCACAGCAATTGTGATCTAGAGAGACCAGAATGCTACTCTGGCTCACCTTCCTGGAGAGAGAAGTCCTGCACTGATCCACTGGGTTTCAGGGATGACAAGGGTCCAAGCCGTCTGGAAGAAATCTGGTTTTCACTGAGTGCATTAAGATTTGACTGAACACCAGGTAAAGTCAAATATTAGTGTCTATATTTCACTGTGCAAGAGGCCAGAGTGTCCAAATATGGCTGTAATTTTTCATTTACACTTCATCCTTAACACATTCCTCACTGATTCCAAGAAGGAAAAAATCCCTTTCTGTTCCCGTGTTGGATCTGTCAGTAACACAGGACTCCCCGAGATTTACCTTCATTTGATGCTCTTGGACGCAAAGCGAATAGCAAATGACGGGTTGAAGAAATCAGGGCTGTGCAGGTAGACAGTTCCACCACCTACAACTGGAAACCCCTTCATCCTGGTGACTAATGACCCCTTTACAAAACAAACCCGTTGTTTGCTCCTTTCCTGGAAAGCACAGAGCACTGTTCCTGCCTCACAGGTTTAGGCAGAGGATTAATTTCAGCCCTGGTGCCCAGGGGACAGTTGCCATATGGCCAGGGGGTATGAGGACTGACCTTCAACCAGCAACAGCTGGAGCAGAGGAAAGTTGTAAGAAAAAGGATTTAAAAGATGATGGTTTTGAAGGTGGGAAAACTACCGACACTTGAAGCTGCTGCCTCGTGAGGTTTCCTCCTTGAGCCCTCAGAGGCTTGTACAGATCTGTGATAGCTTTTCATCCAGAGACCCAAGACTCGGGATGGAAGGACGAGAGGGATTCTCTAACCAGAAATCCTCTATATCTCTTTGGTAGCTGGAACATGTTCTCAGCCTCACAGCTCTCCTTCCCTTGTGTGTAATTTGAAAAAGATTTCACTTGCCTGACAGCAGCATTAGCCCTGTTTTACAGGGAGCAAGCAGAAGAACATGCTGGATGAAGTGATTCCATCTGGAACATTTTTACGGCTGCTTTGTGCTGCTGAAGTGGAATTGGAAGCAGTGATCTACGGCCTTTTGGGAATGACATCCTTTCTTTTCCCTCAGTCTACCCATTTTTTCTACAATAATTTACACTTTCTACCTTACAGTTCTCAGCTCTCCTGGAATAAATCACAGCTCAAAGATCCCTCTGTCCAGAAAACTCTTAGAATGCTATTAAGAAACAGGGATAAACACACCTGCATGTTCAGAGTGCTCTTCTTGCGGAGTTTTTTGCACGGCCCAGCAACTCAATCATCAGAGCAATCCTCAGAAATTAACCACAGACCTGAGTCCCTAGTCTCATCCCTGAGTTGAACAGCTTTTCCAACACACAACGGAGCACAGCAGGTCTTATATTTAATTATTAGCGCTCACATGGGGACCATCAACACAAAGGTTCATATTTTTGAGCAGAGACCCAAGTCACAGTTTCCTTTCACGTATTCCCTTGTTGCAATAAGAATAAACTGTCAGCAGTGGACTGTGCACTTGTGTCCAGATTGAAGCTGCTCATTGACTTCAGTGCAGCTGTCAGGTTTTGTGCCAGCTAATGACCTTGCTGAGCTGGGTTCAAAGTGACAGAATTTTAAGAAAATCTGTCATTATCCTGGCAAGGAAAGAATCAGCTCCACTTACACTCTCTGCAACAGAGAAGCAAAAGCGTTGATTCAAATGTATTCTGCAAACACCCTCTCCTGGAGGCCCTGGGAACATCTCGGCTTCCGAAGCCTGAACACGTAGGACAGTTCCTGATCAAAACCTCCACTTCCAGAAGTTGAGCTGTGAATTTTCATCTGCTAAAGTCTGAAATTCATGTGCTTCACTGTGAATAATTTTCTTTCATCTCGCTCTGCACCCCATAAATATTCACTAGTTAGTTTTCAAAAACTCTTCAGATAAGTAGGGAAAGCCCATGAACAGTTTTACATTGGTTTATGGTTGGGATTTTTTTTTTTATCACTATTATTTCATTTGTTTTGTTCATTTTCCCCTGAAACTTTTTTTTAACACTTCCAATTACTTATATTTTGTCACTGGGCTATGAGAAATCTGTTAGTGGCTGGAGACCACCTAAATGTATGGGTTACATAAGGCAAAGTAAAATGCTATTGCTTTATGTGCCAGAGAGAGAAGTGTCATTGTAAAACAGCAGATTTCTAAAACCACATCAGTTCTTCACCTGGTGCTACCCTTCTCCAGTGATTAGTGACTGAAATGGAGCAGATTTTCAAGATTCTGCAGCAGTTCCCTGGCAGGGATCATGCTGGAAGTTCTGCTGATGCACGAGGTGCCCATTAAACACTGCACTTGGTGTTATACCAGGTAAGCAGCACTGTCATGGGAGTGAGCTACTAAAACCTTTTGCACCAATGTTTTTCCTCAGAAGTTGTTGTAAAAGTTAGGAAAGCGTTTTCAGCTGTGTTCCTGCTTTCTGTACCCTATTTAAATTAAATTAAAAAGCAGTATTAGAGGTGGTAGTAAAAGCTGAATCCACGTTGGCTCTGTCACTGCAGTGAGTGGTCACTGGTACTGCACTCAGCATTTTGATTTTGGATTGCATTTTTCTCATTTCCCTCAAGAAAATAGTTCATGGAGTTGAATTTGGGCACTGAAGAGGCTAACAGAATGAATGATGAAATGCATCTCATGAGTTGAGATCATGATTAGAAATGGAGTTCCCAAAGCATTTTTCCTCCAGTCCCATTCCAGTCCAGTCCCAGATTCCTTAGTTACATCATTGCTTGTAGAAAATAGCAACAATTTTCTTTTCCAACAGTTGCTCTGTTTAGATGTTCCTTGTCTCCTCACAGGTCCCAGCAAGCTCAAACTCCATGGGACCAGAAGGCAATTTTGTATTGCCTTATTTTTGGAGCTGAGACTGTAATTTTTCTGCACTGAACACCTGGGGTTCTTACTGCAAAAATCAATGGCAACTGAATGTGATGCAAACCTCAAAATGATACTAAACAAAACCAGGGCATCAAGGGGAGAAGAGTCCTTGAGGCCAATCATTTGGCTCTGAAGCACTGAAAAGTCACAAAAGCCAGAACCTTCTAGAAAGATCTCAAAACCCCACAGTCCCACAGCCTCCAGTGTGCCAAGGTAACTGCTGGCAGCATCTCAAGCATTTTCAGTTTTAAATCCCAACCTGCACAGGAGATTTCTGGGCGTGTTTCCTTTCAAGTTGGGATCTAGGTGTTCTCCCCAGCTGACAGCATTGAGTGCAATGGCAATGCATTACATAAAATGGAATGTGCCAAGTTATGCAAAACCGCTGTCATTCAAGATTGTGTTTTCCTGTTTCTGCTGCTGTGGTTTCATCACACTGGTGTTCATCATGTTGGTGTTTTCATGCATAATTGGCACCCCAAGCCATGGATGTATGGAGATGCCCAATTCGTCTCAACATCTTCCCAAATAAAACAAGTTCTCCACTTCCCACTCAGCAGATGTTTTAACAACAGCAGACAGAAACCAAGAAGATCTGGAAGTAAGGGGCCAAGTTGAAGGAACTGGTAGCTGCAGTGTTTGCTTTCAGCAGCAAGAAGCACAAACATCATTTGTCTGGGAGCACCATGTTATGCAAGGCAGAGAAGACTCTGAGAAGTCCCAGAGCTTTTCCTGGCACTGTCAGAGAAGCTTGATGTACTGTAAAGCTCTTGACCTTCCTTGAACACTACGTGGCTGGCCTCCCTGTCTCAGGGCTCAAGTGACCCAACAACCATTTCACCTTCTCAGGGCTTGGCAACATTCACATTTCCCCTTGTTTTCATACACAGCGTAAGAAAACATTGCCTCCTGTTTCCTTACCCATGGTATGTTTTCTTCAACAGTGAGACTCGTTCTTGGATATACTGGGCACAGTCCATGTGTCCTGCAGTAGATACTGTCCTGAGAGGTCACAGGGACAGCAGTGTTCACAGGGGCACCAGTTCCAGAAAGGATGGAAGGCTCTTTAACCTTTCTCCTGTACCTTCACCCTCTACTTTCCAGCAGCATGTCCTAGTCCTCCCTTCTGAGATTGCTGCCTTCACAGAAGATGGGACATACTCCTGAGCCATCCATCTCTGTCCTGTGCAGCAAGATCCTCTGATCTTAGCATTCCACAGCCCTGAACCTGTGAAATCCAAGCACTCAGTGCTCAGACCCCTCTGCCTCCGTGTCCCTCTTGTCTCTTGAGTCTGCCCCAAACACTAAACCGGGTCCAAGTGGAATATCACCATGTGCATCATCACAGGTTCATGTGCAACAGCTTCCTCACGGTAGAGTGTGGAGGTGGTTCTAAAACTTTGGGGTGCACCTAAAGAATGGTATATACCATGGCTTCAGGTATAAAACTCAGTTCACTGATATGAAATCCATGATCTCCAGTATTTGAGATGCAAAAATCATACTGTTAGCTGCTGGAGCTGTCACTTTTTTTAGGAGAGCCACTAACCAGTAGCACTAAATAGGTTTTCAACCCCTTTTAGCTTTTAACAAATAAAATATTAAAATACATTAGCAGTTAATAGCTTTCAACACAGCTGCTCGCTTGATATGTTCATACCCTTTTTGTTAGACTGCTCAGGCTGTTGGTGTTTCCCTGCTCAAGCTCACAGCCAGCTGCAGTTGGCTGTGGTGGCCTTCCCAGATAACACTCAAAGGGCTGGTGGCTTGATAAACACTAATGGGTCTTCAGAAGGGAGATCCAGGAAAAATTCCCTTGCCATAAGGGTTGTCAGGCATTGGAACAGGCTGCCCAGGGAAGTGGTGAAGTTGCCATCCCTGGAGGGGTTTAAAAGACATGTAGATGTGGCTCTTGGGGACATATTTTAGTGATGGGCTCGGCAGTGCTGGGTTAGTGGTTGGGGTCTGATCTTAAGAGTCTTTTAAGCCTACATGATTCCATGGTTCAGTGATCTGACAATTACAAAAATTTAAATATCTTTATTTGAGATACTGCTGTTTTGCAATATCTGTACCCATAACAATCTTCACATTTTGTTCAGTGACTTGTCAAGCCAGGACTTCACCGTCACCTCAAAGCCTCCCTCCAGGTCTAAACAAACCTTGTTCTTTCCACTTCTTGCAGCCATAGATGTCTGATTTTGGAGGGGCTTTGTAAGGCTATCTAAGCTGAGTGCCAAGAAAACTCATGCCTGGGGATGGATCTGCAGCTATTGCATTCATTTATTTTTAATCGCACTTTAGTCACCAGCAAACCTCCAGGTGTTCTGGATACAAAAAGTGTCAGCATTTCCTAGTGCCCTTTACCTGCTCTGTGATGGTTTTTTATTCATGTCTGACACTAACTGAGCTTTGAATGAAGAAACACAGTATTTACACAGAAGCAGAGAATCCACCTAGTAGAAATGACTCTAATTTCAACAGCTATTTTTTCCAATAAGCTGGTCTTTATATTTCCGTTACTGGTGTAAAAGTAAGTAACTGCCTCCCCTGAATTACAAGTTTAGAAAAAAATACATAGAATCCATTCTGTGATTCTTCAAATGCTTTTTCAGACTTTATGATTTCTCCGAAGCCCTAGGCAATAAGATTCTGTTATTGGTTTATAGAAAACAGAAAGACTCTTTCAGTATAGGACTTTCAAAACAAAGGAAACACAAAAGAAAGAGAGCATGAGAAACAGAAAATATTAGAAAAAAATTAGAAAAAAAGAGATAACTAAGAAGGGAAGATTCGCAGGAAGACTATGGCGTTTACCTATCCTGTCAGGACACAGATATTTGTGGTTTCCATCTTGTCACATAATCTTCCCAGGAGAGGACTACAGAAGGTAAGAAGGCAGCAGTGACAAGTGATGAGTCTTGTTTCCATCCTGAAGTTTTTTTCTTCTGTTGAAGCAAGTAACCCTTAGCAGCCTTAGCAAATCATCAGTGAAGTGCTTTTGGCAGCATTTTGCACTGTCAATCCACAGAGCTGAAGCAAACCTTTTCCTCCTGTGGATCAGCAGCAGTAAGAAGAAAACAGAAGTCCTTGAAAGACAGAGAGGATTAAAACAACTATTAACAGTTATCTTTCATAAAAGTAGTTATCCAAATACAAAGTTGCAGACACATAATGATGCTTAAGAAAAAGCAGAGATTACCAGAAGCAGGTAGAGCACTGGATGCAAGGCATCGCTGAACAACTCCCTTACAGCAGCTTCCCAAAACTTCCCACCAGGCATATGGTGTTGCTAGAGACAAGATATTAAGCCAGATGGACTTTTGATCTAATAAACATTCCAGTGTTGTCATCATTTGGGGTGAAATTTGACAGCGTGCCCAACACAAAGCAAAGCGTGGGCAGTCCTCAGTAAAGGATTTAGGATAGAAAATTTCATGGAGGTGCAGTTTACTGTTTTTGTACCATCCTTTCTCATTCACGCTTAAAAATTTAGCCAAATGCAGACATTGGTGACAGTCTGAGCAAGAGATGCTTTCCAGTGAAGTCAGACTTTATCTGCAGATCAGATGTTGCACTGCAGTTGGCATCACTAGGTGGGCCACGAAGTTCACAACAAACACCTAAGTTGACTTGGAAGATGCCAGTGTGGTTCAGTGTTGGATCTTAATGGGGTTTTCGGTCTCTTCACTGAAACTGCCAAGAAATAAAACCTGAAAAAATGCATCCTGGCTGTGGTGATGATCTTCTTGGGACAGAAAGTGCATGAACCCCACTCCAAGTTCCTTCTTTAAGCAGGTCGTCTTCAGTGTCTCAAGACTGGGGCTGGCAGCATTGTGCTGGAAGTCTCCATGATGTATTGTCACAGCCCAGCTCCTGATATTTATGTCTTCTGGCACTTGAATGTTGCTCCCACATTCCTAGGCAAGAACATTTCCCTCTGTGCCCACAGTCCTTCTGGCACAGCACTATGGCCAGCTCCAGATGGAGGCACACCCTGTGTTGCTTGTCCCACAGCCATCTACACCAGAACACATAAAAAAGAATATGCCAGGACTCCCTCCATGCCCACAGACTTGGAATTAGCTGCAGGACTTATTCCTGGATTGCAACACAGGGACCACAGATTAGCAGACCACCAGGTGGTAACCACCTGCCCACTTTTCAGGTAAAAATTACCAGAAATACAGAATTTTCATAGCTTCCATGACATCAGAAACACCATCCAAAAGACCTTTTCTGTTCCTTTTCAGACTACAGTGGGTGACTGTGAGTTTACATCCTACCTCTGCTATTCTTAAAAAAACTACAACACTTTTATCCGTGGGGTCATTGAAGAGAAGACTGGGAAAGGTCTTTTTATGGCTTTGTGCTGCCCTGCACTCTGTTCTGCTTAGATGATAATGCAGAGGCCAGATGGACTGGCAGAATGCATCTTGGCTTGGTCTTTGCCAAGCAGAGCATGGCTGCGGTGAGATCATCTTTGCAAGGTGCCGCGATGTCCATGAGCTTCCTGGGAAGTAAATACAGCATGACTGCTTCAGCCTTAGCTCTGTTTGGCTTCCTGTGCTCTGAAACCTTGGCCTGTTAGGCTGGTGGGTTGCTGAAGGCTTTTAATTAGTGTGGCTTGGCAGCACTCAGCCAGCTCAAGGAAGTGCTTGGCATAGTGGAAGATGCTGCCTGACTCCTCCATGGCAGCTTGAGACTTTGTCCACGAGTCACTAAATGCTCCGAAGGCAAGCAGAAAGAGGGGTTTGTGAAACCCGGACTGGGCTCCTTGGGGCTACAGAGCATGGGGTCTGTTCAGAAAAGGGCAAGGCACAGAACTGCAAAAAGAGTCTGTGTGTGTATAGCCATGGTTGCAGCCTGGGCCATGCAGAGGGGACTTCTCCCTCCTTCTCACTCCCAGGGGAGACTTTTCTAGTGTACACAACTTTTCAGTCCTCAGTTTGTCTGTGAGGAATGGCAGCAAAGATTGTGATATGGTGTCTCGGCTTCTAGAAGTGAACTGGGAGTGCTACCCTTCGGCAGAATGCTAAATTTCATCCCTGAGGAGTCAGTAAAACATATTCTGCCAAAACAAATCCAGGCTGTGTGTTCTTTGCTGGGTACCAGAGCCCCAGAAAGTGGATTGTAGCCAGCCCAGAGGCTTCTCATAACACTTCCTGAAACACTGTCTGTTCTAGAGACAAGTAATGCCAATAAACACCTAGATTTGGGTGTTCAGGGGTGTTTCATGGGGATTGTTTTTCACATTTGAAGAAAACCCTGAGAGTACACAGGGCTATTTAGTCACCTGGTAAGTCTCTCCAGGCTTTTCCTGGGGGGGTGGGAAGCTGCCTGCAGGAAAACACCCCGAGAGGCATGTCCACGAACACTGCAGATTTCTGAGGAACTGTTGGCACGCTAGGACCGAGATACCAGATGTGATGGGAAACAAATGGCTCTGCTGATCTTCTCCTGTCCTGCCCTCAGCTCCACCACCCGTCCCAAGGGTTCCGGTTCGGCACGGTGCGGGAGAGCAGCGCCGAGGACTACGTGAGGCAGAGCTTCCCGGAGATGCATGAGTACATGCGGCGCTACAACGTCCCTGCCACCAATGACGGGGTGGCCTACCTGAAGTGAGCCCCTGCATGCAGCACCACGCCTCCTACCCTGGCCAGTTGTTATGCTCTGGTTATGAAAATTGTTAAGAGAGATGCCTGAATTAAGGTTCAAAGGAGGACAAAGTCAGTAGTATGGATTTTATTTAACAGTAGATGTGAGAGAGAGAGAGAGGAGATGGTGGTGGTGGTGGTGGTGGTGGGGAGAGAGAAAGATAGTGACAGAGAGACAGATGAAGTAGAAAATATCACCACTCCATGGATCCCATGTCCACTGATCCTCTCCCTCTGATCTTCCTGGTGCTGAGGGTCCCACAAAACATGGTGTTCAGTGGATTAATAGACATTTGGGCCAGGTGGAGATGGCCAGGTACCTCCCCTGGGTGCGGGGATGCCATCAGGCAAGAGCAATATATAAACTCCTGGCAGGTTTCTGAGCTTGGGAGCCCTTCGTCAGGCAGTGAGAAACATTCAGAAAAAAACATCCAGTCCAAGCAAAAGTTTCCAGTGAGGTTCCTCAGCGTGGTGGGAGGAAAGGAGGTTCTCAGAGAGGAACCTTAATTTATCATGAAAATGAATAAAAAAAGCACTAGACTGGTAAAAAGTAAAGCAGTCTTGTTGCTTTAGGGAATTATGGTGTCAGTGTGCCTCAGAGACATTTGTGCTTAACAGTCTGGGGGACACACAACTCTTACAGGAAACAGGAGAGGTGGTAATAAGCCTGAAATCATTCATTCATTTTATCTTAGAAGTTGCCTAGCAGATGGCCTGAGAGTTTTTCCTCTGAAGTTTTTTCCTGTTGTTTCCTGTTTATATATTTTTTCCCAGACCCATCCTACTGATAATTTAGACACATGGCAGTTCTTTGTGCCAAACTGGAATCAGTGGATTGAAATCAATGAAGTAATCACATCAGGAGAACATCCAGACTTTCAGAGGGACAGGAATGGAGGGTGGAGTCCCTGGGTCAGATAAGAACAGGCACTGCAACTGCTCTTTTGTATCATTATTTTTTCCAAGCATGCTGTTCACAAATGATTATTTTAGTAAAATTCAGTCATCCGTGTTCATGAAGACAACACAAGGAAAAGCTGAATTGAGTGAAGGAAATAATTTACCTCATATTCAAGGAGAAAGGATGAGATACACCATTGAATAAGTTATCCTTCTGTGTTTTTGCTCTAATATCCCCAAGTTTAACATCACAAAGAAAGCAAGACACCAATTAAATTACTAAATACCAAATAAAATTGGTATGAAGTTACCAAATTAAAATACCAAAGTATTTTAGCAATTTTTGATCTTTTACGCTAAAGCCTTGTGCTCACTTTCAGTTGAGTCGAAGTCCAACATATTGTAGTGGTTTTTGTCTTTCAGAACAGTAGTATTTTGTGGAAGTAAAATAAGTCCTAAACACACTGACTGCTCTTAATGCACAAAGGCACAAAGTTTTCATGTTGTGCACAATTCCCTCCTTCAAAATATAAATCAGTTTTCATTTTAAGTGCAGATGTGCAAATAGCAGTCCCTGGTCCCTGTTTTCCTACAGTAATCTTTCAGACATCTGCACAGACAAATGTTCAGTGAGTGTCACTCAGCCTTAGACTGTGAAGTGATTGTGTTTCTGACTTTGATGTTGAATACAGGCATGATCCAGAGAAACTCGATGCCTTCATCATGGATAAAGCACTCTTAGATTATGAAGTGTCAATAGATGCTGACTGCAAGCTCCTAACGGTGGGAAAACCCTTTGCCATTGAAGGTAATAACCAGTTTTATAACACACTGCTCTGTTCCTTGTGTGCTGAATTTGACTTGTTGTGCTGTGGTATTCTCAGTGAAAATATGGAGGTGAAACTGAGGACCCCTTGAGGATTATGACAAAATCCTCAGTGACCAAGGAGAACAAAAGCTTCAGCCTTTTTTTGTGGTTTTTTGAGCTCTCAGATCACTTGTACCACCTGTTTCGAGGCCAGGTTGGGTGGAGCTTTGAGCAACTTGGTTTAGTGGAAGACCCCCCATGGCAAGCGTTGGAACTAAATGATCTCTAAGGTCCCTTCCAACCCAAACCATGCTGTGATTCTGTGATTCCATGACCTGTTGCCATGCTCTATATAGAAATTATTCCAAGTGCTCAGGCAGTCTGTCTCCAGACAAGTAGGAGGCAGAATCCATTTCCCTGCTTTGCCATGAAATAAAGAGGCCCCTGAAATGAGGCTTCTCTTTTGCCAGCTCGCTTTGTTGACACGTGTTCAAAACCCAGTTCAAACGTGCTCAAAATGCAGTTCTGCAGTTTCACTCTCATCTGAAGCAGACAAATACTGTTCCCATTTTAAAGGTCAGCTCAAGATTCCCACTGCATCTGTACTTAATTGAGAAGGGAGCCTGCCCTGGTGCGTGGCCTCCTGCAGCCTTGAGGAATTAGCAAGGACAGCTCAGAAGGCAGCCTGGAAGCAAGGCTGGTGTGAAGCTGCTTCCAGCATGGATGAGCACATGGGCCCAGACTGTAGGAACCACTTTTGTGATAGATGGCTAGTGGAAAGGACTGGTGCTTCCACTTCCCTCCCCTCCATGGGCAAACTGCTCCCATCAGACGATAAAACAACTTCCTTCAGAAACCTAAAAAATCCCTTTCAGAAAGGTCTGTTCTGCTGAAGTAAAACCAAAAGCTTCCACAACTTTGAATCAAGTAGATTAGATTTCAAGATAGAAAAAGAAACAAGCAAATAGACCCCAAACTATATGATTTTGGATGACACGACTTCATATCCCCCAATTACAAAAAAATATGCTGAAAATGAGATATTTATGAGTCCTAGCTGTGCCAACTCTGAAACAAATCCTTTGATGTGAGCAAATTTATTCAGGTGGAATTACAGGCACAATATAAAAAACTCAGCAGCAAGGGGGACTAATGCATTGTAGGAACACTTAACACCTCATCAGTCCTTGAAAAGCAAGCCACTGCCATGGCAAATTCAGCACTTGTCTGTTTGTGAGGGTTTTTTTCTTTCTTCCTGTGCTGTTGTGGGTTTTTTTAAAAAGACAGTCTGAAATTCTGAATTCTGAACTGAAAAACAAAAATCCACAGAGGACTAGAAATGAATCTCTGCAGGCAATTGGCATGCAACTGAATGTCTTTGAGGCATCAATTGTATTTGTTTAGAATTTCTAAAGTCAAACCCCAGAATCTGCAAATAGAAATACCATAATGAGAGTTACTGAATTCATTTTCACTTACACTAAGTGCTTTACCAGCACTTTAACATGGTGAAAGACAACACAGTGACTAAAAACTGCATTTATTAGTATCTGAAAGTCCCTATCAGTGCCAGAGCACAAGTGCACAAACTGAAAGTATAGCCCCTGGGCTTTAAATTGCTGTGTGATAACAATGAAGATTGCTCCTGTATATATTTACATGCATACAGCTCCTCATCAGAAAATGCGTAGGAAGAAAATGTCACAGCTGACACCACAGTCACATCCACCACTGTAACAATGCAAGGGGATCACAGAATGGTCTATGTGACTTTGAGGCCCTTTTGCATTGCTGGAAGAATCCATGGCAAGGGCATGAAAATGTCTGTGTTTCTAAAGAAAGGATTTATTCATCCATTGCCTCCATTTTAATTTTTTAAAACTCCAGTTTACATATTTCTTGTGTGGCCATAATAATTTTGAATTTGCTTATTCTGTTTATATTGGGTGACTTTATTTTGCACAAAAAAAGGTCTTGTCTCACCATTCTCAGACCACAATAAGCCGGGTTTGAGCTGGCTGGCTGAAACAAGAGTGCCAGCTTGCTCTTCCGTGCTGAAATGAGCATACTTCAGCAAAAACCAAACAAGAAAGAGAGAGATGATTGTACTGTTCTCCTGTCTAGGATATGGCATTGGTCTTCCCCCCAACTCTCCTCTCACCTCCAACATCTCTGACCTGATCAGCCAGTACAAATCCCACGGCTTCATGGATGTTCTGCATGACAAGTGGTACAAGGTTGTTCCCTGTGGAAAAAGAAGCTTTGCCGTCACGGAGGTAAGCGATGAACTGGGGTCACCTAAGTGAGGCTTTGTGCAAGCTGACAATTATTTCCCCCCATTCCTAATGACGTTCCCACATGGCAGGGATGGGTGGCACCTGAAGGGAAGGAGGAGGCTTCGAAGGCAAGAGCTGCTGACCTGGGGAGCAGTCGTATCAGAGCAGGAGGAGCACGTCAGTGGGACTGTGCTGCTGAGCGAGGCACCAGAGAGCTCCTCTGGAGACAAGCAGGGCATGAAAAGGGCAGTAAAAATCCTCATCTGGCACAGTGCATGGCAAACTTGTCTGATTCCACTCAACTGTGTGTGTATCACCGTCCACAGAGAGAGGGGGAGCTCAGGACATCCCAAATTTCTAATACACCCTGACCACTTCGTAACACGGGTGGCAGCTACCTGTACCAAGAATAGGATTTCCGGCTAGAAATAGTCTGATCAGATACCATCTTTAAGAAGAGAGGGGGAGCAAGTCTCACTTCCATGTAGATCTACGGGAAATGGAAGTAAATCTTCGTGGATGTACTTCCAAGTACCAAATCAGAGGAGTTACGCCAGCTCATGGCAGCTGAAGAGGCAGGCCATTATTTATGAGAAAAAGATGACTCTTACCGGAATAGCAGTTTTTCCTTAAGTTCCCCAGACCATCAAGTGAAAAAAAAGGTAAACTATTGAGGAATCAAACAAACTAGCAATGTCTGAAGCTTAAAGCATTCTCTTTAGCTTAAGGTCTTCCAGAAGGGGTAGGTTATGTATTGTCACTGGTACAAAACAGTTAGAACTCTGCTGTCTCCTTCTCAGAGTGTTCAGCCAAATGCCAAACACACACTGTGTGTTCCTCGAGGAAGTGGCAGCATTCTCCAGGCAAAGAGAAGCCTAGTTTCCTGGGGCTCTGACTCCCACTTTTCAGTGGTCACCTGAGCATCTCGTCTGCAATCCTCTGCCTGCTGACTAAATCACTAGAAAGCTAGGATTTTTTAGAGATATGACAAAGCAAATCTTTATTTGGCATTTTTAGTACATAATTTGTTGGGGTATTTCTGCATGTCTTACTACATTTTTTACTTTTTCATTACGGTTGTGCCAATAGGAAATAAGTTATATTTTAACATCTGACATTCATAGAAGAAAATTCAATTTATTTTTATCGAACCTACTCATTTTTTTCTTTCTTTTTTTAATGTGATTAATTCAGCAGAAGAAAGCAAACTTAAACAGAAGTGTGTATTCACTGCTCTTTCTGCTTTAGCTTATCTGAAGATTGTATTGTCATCTAAAAAGAGAATTGTCTTTTTAAAATAGCACTTCCTTCAATGACGTCTTGTTACTCTACATTTTAACAAGTCTTTTGAATTAAATCTCAGGAAAATTACAAGGTGGTAATGGTATTTATTACCTCAGTTGTCTTAAAACTCAAAACTCTTACAGCAGAGAAAACTTACCTTCCTAATAATTCCCTAGTGGTGTGACATAGGGAGGTTCCTCTGATTATGTCTTACCCCAGAAGATTTATCTGGGGCTGTGTGCTCTGTATTCTTAGTCATAGAATAAATTCCATTTGAAAATATAGTTTTAATTAGTACTGGTTTTCTCCCAGAACACGGTTGCTCCTTTAAGTCTGTAGAGTGAAGTGCATAGAGCCCCGGGGAGGGGCCTGAGATGATCCACTGGGCTGCAGGAGCAAAACAGTAGAACCTGAGCAACACCTACCTATAAAAATTGTAAATAGATGTACATGTATGGGGGTCCTTGCTCAAAAAGTTACCAATAGAGATGCATGATCAACGAAAGATTCCTCAAGGCCTCCCAACAAAGGGAGAGGAGGTGGGAAAAAAATCTGCTCCAGTCTGAAAAGAAACTGCAGATTTTGCCCTGTGAATAGTCCCATGGAATTCCTTTTTTTTTTTTTTCCACTATTGAATAGGTTTTAATCTGGATTTTAAGGGGGGCCTTAAACAGGGTCACAGCTGGAGGACATGTTGTGCTTTAAAGTAATCAGTCTTTTGACCATTACCTCCATGTGAAGTCCAGAAAGAAGGGCAGGTCTAGCTGCTCCCAGGCTGGTTGTCTGACCATAGTCCTTATTTGATCTTCGGTTGCGCTAATTCAGCATGCACAACTGAGTTTTTTGTTCAGAAACTAAGGTCCAACAAGTTGGTTCAGGTGTCTGAACTGAAGGACTCAGTTCATGAAGTTCAGCAAGGCCAAGTGCGAGGTCCTGCACCTGGGCTGGGGCAATGCCAAGCACAGACACAGGCAGGGCACAAATATGAAACAGATTGAGAACAGCCCTGGTGAGAAGGACTTGGGCATTCGGTGTATTAGAAGCTCAAGATGACCTGGCAATGTGCTCTGGCAGCCCAGAAACCCATAGATGTCCTGGGCTGCATCAGTAAAGGTGTGGGCAGTGGGTCAAGGGAGGTGATTCTGCATCTCTGCTCACTCTGGTGAGACCCACCTGCAGAGCTGCATCCAGCTCCAGGATTCTCAGCATAAGAAGGATGTGGCACTGCTGGAGCAAGTCCAGAGGAGATCACAAAGGTGATCAGAGGGCCTGTCCTGGGTTACAGTGTATTCTATTACCATCCTCATGAGCTGTTGAAACCAGGTGTAGCGATGTTCCCTGCCTCCTCCCTCCGGACTATCTCCTGTTAATGGACCCATCAATGCCTTGCCCCATGACTTATAGATAAGTCACTCCTGGACTATCTCCTGTTAATGGGCCCATCAATGCCTTGCCCTGTGACTCACCATCCCATTGTGAGATGCTCCGCCCAGGGGGAAGGAGCCAAGCATTCCCACCNTATAAATAAGTAAAAGAACTGTTATTTCTATTCTTCATATCTTTGCCTGAAAGCCCCTCAATTTCAAATTTATAATAATTTGGAGGGAAGAGGGTTTCATTTTCCATTCCAAGGGAGGCTCCTGCCTTCCTTAGAAGACACCTGTCTTTCAAACCAAGACAGGGCCCCTCTGCTCTGGATCCAGGCTGGGAGAGCTGGGGGTGTTCACCTGGAGAAGAGAAGGCTCCAGGGAGAACTTAACAGCCCCTTCCAGTGCCTAATGGGGATCCGAAAGAGCTGGAGAGGGACTTGAACAAGACGGAGTGACAGGACAAGGGGGAATGACCTAAAGCTGAAAGAGGTAGATTTAGATGAGATGTAAGGAAGAAGTTAAAAATTTAGGTGGTGAGGCACTGGCAGAGGTTGCCCAGAGCAGCTGTGGCTGCCCCACCCCGGAAGTGTTCAATGCCAAGTGGGACAGGGCTTGGAGCAACCTGGTGGATGGCATTCCTGCCCATGGCAGGGGTTTGAAACTAGATGGTCTATAAGATCTCTTCAAAACGAAACTATTCTAGGATTTTATGAATCTAAAAAGTCACTCAAAGTTTCCTATGCAATCAGAAAGTGAGCAGAAGCAGAACACCACTTGCAAGTCTGTGCTGTTGTATGGTAAGCTCTGCTAAGTCCAGATCTTATTTTCCTGAGTTACCTCACTTTCAACACATCTCCCAAGTGCATCACCTTTTCTTCATCCACTCCTTTTGGCCAAGAACCTGCAGAGTTTAGAACGTGCGATTTTTCAGTTGGGAGAAATGTACTAAACTGAACAGTCAAGCAGCAAACACTCTCCAAAGCACAGGTTCCCCACCGTTACAGCAAGAAGCATGGGAATTAGTCTTGGACTTACCTTTATGTTGGTTTGTACTATTTACTCCTGTACAGCCCAGAAATCTCTGTAATTTAACTCCCTGCACTCAGTCATGGTAGTATTTTACAGATTCATTGAAGTGTGGACAATGTTCAACAGAGAAGCAGATAATTCTTTTTTGGAAGAAGTCTCAGCTTCTCAGTGTGTAGGCATTCACATGGGTTATATACCAAAGTGAGACCCAGCAATTGCCTTTTGACAGCAAGAGTAAGGCTTTGTATTCTTCCACGTCTTTTTGATAAATTTGGTCTGTGACACACTGCTCCTGTTGACCAAGAGCAATGACTCCAAAATGGGAATATATGTAGATGAAATACTGATCAGTATAGCCTTTAAATTGGTGGAATATCCATCGTCCGTTTTTGTCGTTACCTCTTTAGCTGTAACTGATTCTTATCCACCTGCCACTCTTGCCCACTGAAGTTAATTTTTCTATAGATTTTTTTGAGATCCATCTTCCTACTCACCATTTTTTACTAACCTTACACTGGGAAATTATATTTCATGTGGCAGAACTCACTGCTAGCTCTTCCCATCTCTCTCTATCTGAGCACTTTGCTCATTCTAAATTGCATTTCAAAATGAAGTTGTCCTGGAAAGAAATGGTTCAGCCTCGGGCTAGAAGATTTGCAGTGACTCTTCAAGCTTGGAAGCCAATAAAGATGACTCTGAAAGTGCAGAGGTCAGAAGTGCCTGACTCTGCTGTTTTGTATGAACCTCTCCAGCAAAACCTCTTACCCGAGGCATCTTACCCTGGCCAGCACCCACTGGATGCAGCTGACTCAGTCTTGGAAGGAATACTGCAGTGAATTGCACTTTACCCTCTCCACTGCAGGTAACTGTGGGCAGCAGTGGCTGTTCTTGGTGAGTGCTAGCTTCTAGCAATATTGCTTGAGTACTCTTAATTTAAAAGTGTCATATTCTAGTTCCAAAGGAATGCTTTTGTGGATAAATTGCTGAGTTCCCTACTTAAGGCAGAACATGGTGCAGGAGGGATGAGGGGTTGGCGGAGTTATATTTTTACGTCATATCTGGACTTAACAATGTAATTTGTTTTTATTTTGTGTGCAGTACGCTCAGGCCTTCCTCTACCCTACTGTTATTTTTATTGATGCCTCTTCAGAAGGAGCCAGGCTCTGGGGACTTGCCCTTCCATCCCGTTAGCTCCACCCAAGATCAGAAGAGACTGCAGAGAGAAGGTTTTTTCAAAAAAGGTGGAAAATCACTTGCAGAGGTTGCTCAGAGAGGTGGTGGATGCCCCATCCCCAAAAGTGTTCAACCATCCCTGGAAGCATCCAAGGCTCCGAGCAAGCTGTTCTAATTGGATATGTCCCTACCCATTGTGGGGCAGTTGGACCAGGTGGCCTTGAAAGGTCCCTTTCAACTCAAACCAGCCTATGATTCTGTGATTTTTTGGGAATCAAAAGCTTTGCAGTTTTATGCTCCTGGCAACAAAGCAGCTCTGGTACTCAGCCAGCAGAGCAGCAGGCAGGGAGATGCCTGAAAGGCAAAATGCCTGCAGTCAGTGGGTTTGGCTGCTCAGGCCAGGCAGTGATGACCAGGGCAGGTTTTATCAAGACAGTACAAAAAAGAAGAGCCCTTCCTGGTCCATGCTTTGGGAAAAGCTAACTGAGTGTACACACTCTTTCATAGCTTTTTAGCTACATCTTAAAAAAATCTTCTATTTCGCTTGAAAGGCTTATATATTCTCCCTTTTATACTCACAATGGTGAAAGGACAGCTGGAACTCTAGAACTTAGACTGATTTCCACATGGACTGGCAGTTCAGTCGGATAACAACCAATGCATGGAATAAAAAATGATATATTGCCACATACCATTATCCCAGGTATTAATATCAAAAACTTGCCGATGCTTCACACAAATCGTATCTAACCTGACATTTAAAATAACAATATATGAAAGCACCCAGACCCTGGCAGTGCAAAGTGACCTTGTCACTGCAGTCCCACTACTTTCCACAGTGGTGATGCTGGGGAAGGCACAGTGAACCTCCTTCCAGTGCCTGAGGGACAGGTCTGTGCTAACAGTGGGGATTGGTCCTTGACCACGGCCTTCCAACTGATCCACACCAGGCACACAGCAAAAATAAAATCCTTTCATCTTAGAATCATGGAATAATTTAGGTTGGCAAAGACGACCTCTACGATCAGTGAATCCAATGATTAACCCAGCACTGCCAAGTCCACCACGAAACTGTCCCTAAGTGCCACATCTGTAGGTCTTTCAAATCCCTCCAGAGATGGTGACTAATCCTCTTTTTGTCCCACATCAGTGGTGGGATCTGTGGATGGCTTTTCTCTCGAGTCTTTGAAGGAACTTGCTCAAAATTGCCATGTCTTTTGCCTGAATTGACGATCTTTGGCCTTAGCATCACACAAGAGACACAATCAGACAGTGCATCATTCATCTTGCCATGATTTCGTCCAGCTGTCATCCAGAAAATTGTGCCTTTCTGCTCTTGTCTTTTTCATAGTCCCCTTGAAGGTCAACCAATACTTTCCTTTTTTGTTACACTCATCACCTGATAATGGTGACTTTTCCTTGAAACTGGTTTATGTTTGCTCCTGGTGCACTGCAGGTGTCAAGGGAAGGCCATGCCGACACTTCCAAAAAGGAAACAAACTGTCCTGTGCTCATAAATAGCAGCTGCCCATCACTCACCTTTCACAGTACCTTGTTGCCAGAGAGTGAAAAACAAACACAAAGAACAGGATAAAAGGCTGTGCTGTACAAGACAATTTTCTCAGCCTTGCCCCCCTGTCTGGGGAGGAGAGGTGGCCCTTGCCCACAGGAGGGACTGGGAATGTTATGGAAAAAGGTCTCACTAAGTGGCAGATGTTGCACTGAAAAGAGGTCATCTCAGTGTGGGAAGAGACAGTGGGTTCTGCACTTGCCGTGTGGAAAAAATACTTTGCACAATGGTCCTGCAGAAAGGAGTGGATGAGTATTGACTCTGCCAACAGAGTCAGGAGAAGATGTCTCCTGCAAATAAATAATAGATTTAGATTCATCCATCAAAACTGAAAACAAACGAAAGAAAAACGTGACTGTCTGAGGAGATACTGACAGGGCTTGGAAAATTGATGAGTAGAAAATAAAACATTTATTACAAAATGGAGTGTTTTTTCTAGCTCTGTGCAAAAGTCCTCACAACAAGCAGGGAAAGGAACTTGTCAAGACAATATTTGCAGTATCTTGAAATTTGTCACTTCAAACCCTAAAGCCATGGTCACCAGTCTTTTCTAAGGATAATCCCCCTGAAGAGATTAAATATGTATTATTTTTAAGCTGCCACTTCTTTGAGAGCACAGAAAGTCATAAGAATGAAAATCAAGTGAAAAAATAAATCTCTCTGCGGCTACAAGAAATGCCATGATATGGAGAGGGGGACATGTTTTAATACCATTTAGCTGACTAAATAAAAGCGTAGCATCAGTAGGATTTTGCAGGCCTACTGAGATGTATAAATTAGTTTAGAATTCTGCCCTTCATATCCGTTTATCCTTATTAATTCCTTCTCAGCACAGGTGCTGCAACACTTAACTTCCTAATATCAGCAAACCTTTTTAAAATCCTCATGGGGAAAATGCAATTTAAAAAATACAGCTTATTATTATAGTTAACACACACATGATACCCATAATTAGTGTTTGGGTTCAGCAGTGTGTAGCACCAATATCTGTGCTGTGCTGCCAACCTGCAGAGCATCCCCAAGAATCTTTACAAGCTTCTAATTAGTCAAAGGTGGATCACAGGAGTATTTGATGATTTATTCAGTGCAGTGAGGGAGAGTAAATCATTTACAGTCTCCTGTGGTAGAGAGTAAAACAGGAGTTCTTCTTATGAAAACAAATGCTGAAATCATTAAGTGCTGTTTTTTGTCTCTGCTCCCTGCTCCAAAGTGAACACAAACGTCACACTGTCTTCTCTGCATCCCTTTGCGACTATTCAGGGCTCCGGGAAAAAAAAAAGCATATAACTACCGTGGAAACAACAGAAAATATTTAGATAGCAATTGCAGATATGGGTTGATAAATTGGAAAAGTCTCTCCAAGGATATATTAAAAAAACCCACATACCTACTCTTGTATTTGTTGGTTTCCAGAAAATGACAATTTCCCAGTTTGCCAGTGGGATACAATTTGGAGGCTGTTGCCACTGTAGTGCTTAGCACCCATTAGCTGTAATTGTCACAGGATTGACTACGCTGCTTATTGCTCCAGAACTATTACATGGCCATAACTGAGTTCCTTCTCCTAAAATGCAGGGAGCTACCTCCTGGATTTATGATTACAAACTTGGAGCAAGGACTGTATTTTTATCTTGGCTTAACGCAGAATACACCACATGGTGGGCTTTTATTCCTTAAAAAAAAAAAAAAAAAAAAAAGGAAAAGAAAGTAAAATATTGCAGTAGAGAAATCCATCAGTTTGTTTTCTGCTGGCAGCACACTCCCAACCTACACACTCACTCCCCTGGCCCCGACCCCTTGAGCAGAGAGGAAAGCAGTAATGCAGAGAAAGCAGGTTTTTTCTGCTCTTTCCACATATATTCTATATATGCACCTAAAAATACATAAAGGAACAACAAAATAAGTATTAGGGCTTTCTCCTTCAATCAGCAGGAAGCAATGAAAATGAGAGGTGCCTCTATTAGATGGTTTCCTTTATTATTTAATGTGTGTGTGTCTACAGTAATTATGAACAGCTGATGAACAGCCATTTTACAGTGGTTTGTGAATGTGCTGATACTGCTGTGTATAATCACTCCACACACTCTAAGACACACTGCGTTAATTATTTCTCCCCTACCTTGTTTTCCCACTTAATTTAGTCTCAAAAATTTCCTTTTGCTGTGCAGCCTTTATCAGGCAGCTCTTCCAATGCATTACCTTCTTTATTGCTAGATGAAATATTATTGATGTTTTGTTTTGGCACTTCCTTTCCTAGGAAAAGATGTCTTGTTTGGGACAATTTCAAAAGCCATCCATTACAGGTGAAAAACTTATCTGGGATGACAGTGCTGGAATTTCTTTCACCTTCTTCCAGGGAAGGTAGAAGACAATTCTGCAGAGCTGACAGGACAGGGAGCCAGACCCTCATCAGCATAAATCAGAGAAGCTTTGCTGAAGACAACAGAGTTATTTTTCATGTAAGGAGCTGGCCAGGTGTTCTCTCGGCGACTGTGCTGGAGTGGCATCAAACACCGACCCCAGGCTGGAGGAGACAGCCCAGCATGCAGGAATCCCCACTGCAATAGGGCTTTTTATTATTATTTTGAATGGCTAGAGTTTTATGATGTGACATTAAACCTAGTTCCCATGGCAAGAACCACCCATAGGATGTTACTCTCTGTGACACCCAACAGCTGGAGTCTGGGAGCATCGATAGATAGGTGTATTCATCAGATGACTGAGTAAATACATTCCCTTTTAATTACTCTGTTTGTTCTTATGTTTACTGTTAACTCTGCATCTCTAAGGAAGTTGTTGCATACTTGCCTTTGAACACCATTTCTGGGAAGGGAGTGATTTGCATTAGAGCTTCCTGGAGAAATGGCAAAAGCACCTTTAACCAGTATGTTCAGCTATTTGGGATAGCAGGTTTTTTGCTTCTTACAGATACACATGTGCCAAATTCAAAGATGGGCCATACTGAGGTCTTTGCTCTGAGACCTCTGAGAAGAAGATCAGATGTAGGACCTCATTCTGATTTTATTCTACCTGGGCTAAAAGTTGGGCTTCACTGCCACTTTAAAGAAAAAGGTCACACAGACCTCCAGTCAAACACGTTAGTTCTTGGGCAGTTTAAAACATTACCACCTGTAATCTTTGTGTCACCCTCCTGTGCCCCTAACTGTAAGGACAAACTATGGGACAGCAAGTTCTTGTCAATAAGAAATTTTGATGTGGAGAGGGAAGTTTTGCTTTGAGGTTGAACTGATGCAGTCTCCATATCAGAAAACCCTGGTGCCAAAACTCTGACACACTTCTACCTCAGAGCCACTCCGCTACGGTTTTTCACTTCCCAGGCTGCAGTAAGTTTCTTTAGAAATTGCTTTTACACCTCCATTATACCCTGCAACACCCTTGAAGTGTTTATTCACTGGTAAGAGGATTCTCATCCGAAAAGTTCTGCTCAGTGTGCTTCGGGACAAGGAGGTTGATTTTGGCAGAGGATCCCCAAAACAAGAGTTCATTGCCAGTGCCAACACGGGAAAGTTCTCACTCTGATAGATTGCTGAAGCTCTGTTCTTGTAAAAAACCCATGATATGCTATCTCATACTATTGTGTTTTAAAGAACAGAAATCAAGTATGCAAACCAGAAATCAAATACGCAAACCAGAAGAGAAATACAGCTCACAGTCGCCTAACCAATATACACAACAGGACTTCCAAGACTTCAGCTTTGGTGGACTCATCTCTGACCAACTCTGTGGCTTACAATGACCTTAGAACAAGACTTCACAAATATTCTGTGATTTATCTTTTGACTAATTCCAGTTTCTTTTTCCAGCTTATAGAAATAGTCATAATAAAGCATGATCCCCACCCACCGAGCAAATGAACACAAGGAACACAACAGGTCCAGGGTAGCAGCATCACAGGTGACACACAACGCTACCCAAACTCTGCTCCTTCTTTTTTTTTTTTTTAATTTACTTTGGGAATAACATTGTTTAATAGAAAGACAAGACTGGAATTTGTATTCCTGGAAATATTTCCATAGTAGTCTGTGGGCAGTAATTTTTCGCAAGAGATTTTAGCTATTGATAAAATTAGTTATGGAGGCCTGAGAATAAAGGTACTACATGCCTACCTCACCCACATATTGCAGTGTAGGTATTTGTGGAGATTTCTGCTCTACATAGTTTGTTGGTGTTCAAACATGATTAATGCCAGTAAGACAAATTAATTGAAGGTTTCCTACCCTACATGAAAAGGGTGGGTTGGCAGAAAAAGGTGGGAGTGTTCCTGTTTTCCATAGCTGCAGTCAGAGTTCCTAACAAACACAATTTCAGTCCTGTTAATGCAGGGAGTGGAGGGGTGCCATGCTTGTGCTACTTATTTCACGTTTTCTCCATGACCCTCCATCAAGGGTGAAGCACAAAAAGGGAAAGTTAATGATCAATTCCCAGAAAGTATGAACATTAGCTTCCTGCTGATTAAGGACTTGCTTTACAGTTCATTGACTACATTCTATCAAGCAGTATTTGCTTTTACAAATGCAAAGCCACTGCAAACACCAGATTCTTGTACATGTTTAACACTCCACGTCATTAGGGAGATGGCACAAATTCCCTGGTGTTTGGGTGATTCTCTTCCCATGACAGATACTTTCCTCTGACTGAACACCAAACAGCACAGAGAGGCTTTGCTGTGAACTGTATCCAGACTATTCTGCATTATTTCACCACTGTGTATTCAGTCAGACCACATTTCCACATGAGAAAACAAAGCATCTGCTTCAGACATGAACAGCCTCCTGCATTAACTTCCCCTTTTGATTTTATTCACAGACACTGCAGATGGGGATAAAACATTTCTCAGGGCTCTTCGTGATGTTGTGCATTGGCTTTGGTTTGTCCATTCTCACCACCATTGGGGAACACATCGTGTACAGACTGGTCCTGCCACGAATCAAAAAGAAATCCAAGATGAAGTACTGGCTCCATACCAGTCAGGTACGTGTTCTGAAGGGACCCTGTGAAAGTTGTGTGGCTGACTAAGAAAGCCTGGACAAGAACAAGGTATGAAATGTTACAAGAGCACTGACAGTTGGCATTGGAAGGGTGGCAGTGGCTTCTGGAGCTTGAAGAGGCTGACCTAAGGATGGAATGGGAAGCACAGAGGAAACAGTTCAAATATTCAAAGCTCACAGAGGGACCTTTCCATTTGCACTTGTAGCCTCACAGCTCAGCTCTTTTGGATGACAGAAGCAACAGTGTTGTTACCCTGAACTGGCAAACCAGAACATTTTATCTCACTGTTACAGGTACCCAAACCTGTGAGGCATGCAGGAAGTGCTGGGCAACCTCCCTCGTTAATTCTAGAGAAATTAATGGGACAGAATTGCTCTGGGTGTTCGCTCTAAAGGAAGAAGTTACTTTGCAGAAAAAGGCACAAAAGGGAGGAACTTCTGTTACTTTAAAGCAGCACAGTGGAAGAAATCTTTTAAAATGAATTTTAACACCAAGGATTGTTTCCCAACTATTCATCAACCTTTCAGTTTGCCCTTTGGGAAACTGGGGAAAAATAAATCTGTTGTAACGACAAAGCACAGACAAGTGCTTGTATCCTCCAATGTGCAAAATAATTTATGCTCAAGTCCATCAGACAAAGCCCAAATTGTTTACCTATTTGTGGAGCTATTTTTAATCTTGCTTTTACTAATTTATTTTCCTCTTTTCCCTCTAGAGATTACATCGTGCTCTGAACAGTTCATTTATTGAGGAAAAACGTCAGCCTAAGAAAAAACGAGTCGAAAAGAGGTAGGAAGTTTTCCATGCCTGAAAACACAAACTATAAAAATTACTTTGAAGTTAAATACATTGTGTCTGGATATCTAGTTATGGATCTAATACACCCCAAAGGTAATAGAATAAAAAAAGGGGAAACAAGATAGAAGTGACAAATGAGGGAGGAAGAAATTAATTATTTTTTACCACAGAAAGTATTGAATCTAGAAATCTTGTTCTTTCATGATTTTGCATAGAGCTAATAAAAAGCCTCCCATTCCAAAGAGTTGCAGTTGAAGTCCACTGCCCCTGTGTTTAGAGAATTAATGATTCCCATGCCAAAGCACTGGCAGGTAACCTGGGCTTTGTGAGGCAGAGCCTGTAGAGGGAAAGAGAGATCAGGCTACATGCTACATGCTAGAAACCCTTTCAGCTTTCTGACTTTGTAGAATAAGAAATTAGAAAGCTGAGGAGAGGAAAATGCAGAACTTTCAGGAAACATTGTGTCCAGCAAGTGGTGTTGAAGGCAAAAGGAGGCACCAAGCTTGCCTTGTTTTCACGGGCTGTGTGTTCTGCAGAGGAGACAGTGTGATGTACAGCTACCGGGAACACGAGGCATTGCAGGGAACTGTGCACGTGCTCAGCAGCTCAACCCTACTGGTGCAATTTGCAAGGACACGGGCAGCAGCATTGCTTTTCTACAGGGAAGTTCAGCCACAGAGTATAGAAAAGAAAAGGTCTTGGAGAATGTTGCTGGGTGTTTGACCTGACTGAAACCTGCAAGATGTCAAAGTATGTTGTGTTTCTTTGACATTCCTCTGCTACAGGCAGCAAATATAAATAAGTAAGCATCTCTAAGCTCCTAAGCTGCTTTTATACACAGAAGTGTATAAAAATACCTGCAATTGATTTCCTATGTTCATTCCTTCATCTTGTAAAAAAACACCAAGTATGGCACCTCCTTGCACACAGCCACTCCCAGCTTTTGATCGAGGAGCAGCAGAGATGATGAGTGCTAAAAATGCTTCCTCCTGCTGCACCCTCTCGGCTGGGTGGAAACATTCCCATCAGCTGAGGCACTCACTCAGCTGAAGAAGAATCTCCCAGGGGAAGGGTTCTCTGGATCTCTGATGGTACAAAAAGCACCAGCCCAATTAACTGCCAGGTACTGAGTGGTGCAAAAAGTTTGTAACAAGAGAAGATGGCCCATAAGCCCCCAAGCATTATGGCTTAGAAAAAGATCCATGCAAATATTCTTCCAGCTTGGGAGAGTGAAGATGTACTGCTGTCCAAAGCCTGCTGCCCACCCAGCGATCAGCCCACGGGTGTGTCCGTGCACACCCACCCACTGTCCTTGCTCTTCTTGGCATCTCTGGGCTGCTGCTTGCACAGAATTAGGATGAGTTCAACTCGACAGACCTACGAGTGGGGTGTCCAGCTTGTCACGAACACTGATGTGGCAAGGCACAACACAGAGCTCTCAAATCACTTCCGTTATCACATGTGCTTTCATTCCTGCTGGGGACTGAGGAACTCTTAAAAGCAGCAAAGATACAGAAAACAGCTGCAAAGCATTGGCATCGTGCTACTGCTGGTATCTGGGAGGAAATCTGTGGGGTTTCTTAAGGCTGTAACTTTCCAAAACTAGGAAAGCTGCTCAGCATCAGTAGCCGAATTGTAGATGGTTTTACTGACTTGGTCAAACTGAGTGTTAACTGTGGACTCTAGCATTTGTTAAAATCACCTGCCCAGACTTGAGAGTCTTCCCATCTTTTATTTTGAAATATGACAAAATTGCTGGTCTGCACAAAAATAAACTCTACATACACATCTACTGCTGGGATTCCTTGAGCTCTCTGGAGCATGACCAAGCAGGGACTGCTGCTCTTGCCTGAAACCTCCCCTCATGCCTCTCTGCCAGCCCATTTCTTGGAAAACACCCCTGATCGCCATCTCCGCCAATGAAATTCCCACGTGGCAACTTCCTTCTCTGCCCGCAGGTGAGGAAAGGATCCGCTCCCAGCTCCGGGCTCCTCCGCAAACCAACTGCTTTCAGCAGCGCCAATCCTGAAATATCAACCTCCCTCCTCAACCTGCCCCCTGGGAGCTCACACCAAGAGGCCTTTTGTCCAAGGATACCCACAGAAGAGCTCGAGGATGGAGCAGTCTGAAACTGCTGAAATTCAGTTTAAACCTCCCTTTATCAAATGAACACACCCCAGCCTGTCCCAAAGGGAAAGCAGGCAGGGAAGAGAAGCTCCTTGCCCACAACAGCAAACTCTGTGTTTACTTACGTTCCACTTGGAGGATGGAAGCCATGGGCTACTCCTCAGTTTGGGAAGGAACCCAATGCAGGGAAATGGCCTGATTTGGGAGCCCAGCAGAGGCAAGTTCCCCAAAAATAAGGAAAATTCTGGAATTTGTTCTCTGGAATCAAAATATTAAGGAAATATTTCTGGAGGAAAAAAAAATCGAAACATTTGAAAAAGTTCCAGATGGGAATTTGTGCCCCAGCACGACAACCCCTAAGTCTCTGTGGTGTGTCGGGAAGCTTGTGAAGGAACCTGCAAGGCTTGGATCCACAGCATTTGTGTGCGTCCCCCAGAGCACAAGCAGCTCCCCAACAAGACTTCAAGACTGAAGGACAAAGCTTCCCCCTTCACGTCTCCACACCAGCTCTAGGAAGTCTCTTTCCTTCTCCATGAGAGCAAATGCCCAAGCCAGCACAGAGTAGTAACATGCAAAGCACAAATGGTGTACTAAACTTGGACATTGCAACCACGAAATCTTTCAGAAAGCTTTGAAGGACTCGCATTTTCCTGAGCTGCAGCTGAGTAATTTCATAACAAAAAAAAAAGTTTTAAGAAAGATGACATTCAGGGTTCTGTTCTAGCCTCTGCTATGACTAAATCACAAAAATTTGGTCATTTACATTCATGATTTGTGCTTTGCAAGAAAACATAATTCTAGGGATAAAGGAATATTTCTATGTAGTATGTAACAGCAGCCTTGTATTTTTCCACTAGGACGGCTCACAGGGGAGGTGTGCACACACAAGGGCAGGCTCTGATGTGATATTAACTCTCCTCTCTCTGTTCAGGGCCCACATAGGGAACAGCCAGCATGCGGTGTGGAACACAGCCAACCTGGGCAACTGCCACCGAAAAAAATACATCTGCACCAGTGAGGAGCAAAATGAGGTGACAATCCATCAGCACCAGGACATGCCCCTGCCACAGGGGAGGAGAGAGACTCCGCCTTCCTTAACCACCAACGGGAAAGCAGAGTCCCTCAACACTGCGAGGACCTCAGTGCTGCAAGAGCTGACGGAGCTGGAGAAGCAGATCGAAATCATCAAGCAGGAGCTGCAACTCGCCATGGACAGGAAATCAGAGCTGGAAGAGTATGCGAGGACAAACAGGACTGCAGAGCCCTAGGCCAGCATAGCTGGGCCCTTCCACTTTTCTTCTTTCTCCCCTTCCTCTGTAAAATTTGTAATACACTTTTGTAATGCCAGAAAGGGGTGCAAAAATAAAGCAGGCAATAAGCTCTTCAGGGAGAGCAGAATTGCAGCAGCCCACAGCCACTGCCACCCTCCTGAGTCCTCCTCCTTTCACAACAAGTTTCTTACTCTCCTGGAAAACACCAGCCATTCCCAAGGGACTGGAGAGACAAGGAGCATTCCAACAGCGAGAGCTCCTTGTTCCTCCCCTGACAGTACAGTGAGGTTCCACTTTTTTAGCCCTTTCTGTGCATTAATTCAAAAAAAGATACCAAAAAAAAAGGTTTAAACTGTTCATTGGAAGTATGTCCCTTTGTTGGTACATTTTTGTTGTGTTCTGTATGGGTCTAGTCTCTGTTCATGTGAAGGCTCCTCACAGATGCCTCTTTATGCCAGGTGCTGTTCTGTGTTGGCAGTCCCTTCCCTCCTGACACAGGCTCACGAGACAAATTCCTGGTGGCAAACTCACCACACACCATTCCCTCAGCTCTGTCAGCACAAATGCAGAGGTGGCTGCTCAGAGACTGTGGTGAAAGAACTCACCTAGCTTAAAATAACTTGGCAAAAACCAAACCACCGCCTTTGTCTGCCTGTGAGCCCAGGCTGGGCTTCCACTCCCTCCCAGAGAGGAGCCATGCAAACACTGCACTGGCCAAGTGAAGGGATAGATTCAGCATGGCACAGGGCAAGGATGAGAAGGGAGAGGGGGCACTACTGAAAATCAGTATTTACCTCAAAAAGTGAAATATTTGCAGTGTGAAACTAGTCCCTTAATATTCTCCGTCTTAAGCTGACAATAAGGTCCCTTCTCACAAATGAGGTGATTTAAGGGGGCTCTGGACTGTGATTTATTCAGATACCAAGGTCCCATCAAAACCAAAAGGAATCACCAAAACCTCCCTGTGGATGAAGAATGAGTTGTGGTTTCAGAGGCAATGTACTGAGTGGAGCTCTCTCCCTCCTGGGTGGTGAGGGGAAGGAAGGGTAAGCTGTTAAGCATCTGAATAAACACTGCATCAACCCAACTGACTGTGTTTTTTAAATAGGGTTTCTACCAATTTTTAAAAACCGCTTCCCAACACATTACAGAGAAAAAGAATGTTTGTAACACTGTCTCTTAACTCTGGTCTCCCAGATACATCACCGTCACCCAAGGAATTTTTACCCTCCCTGTATCTCCAGCCACCTGCAGGAATGTTGCCCAGGGTGATGTTAGGTGTAATTTAAAAGCTGCAGGCAGATTGAGGAAGACATTGTACCTTTTTGCACCTCTACCCTTTGAAAAACCCTTGCACATGAAAAGCTCTGCATCTGCACTAAAAGCTGATCACAGTGAGACCCAGACTAATTAGCCTCATCAAGAGCTGATTGTCTGCTCCCTGCTCAGTGCTTGTCGTCTGCTTTAGTGTCTGCTCCTTCCAATGCAGTAACACAGGGAAGAGAAATTAGGACAAAAAACAGGGAAGTATGATCCACAGGCCTGCACGTTGGTAGGTTTAATAGGTCTGGCATGTCCCTGCTTTCCTGACAAGCTTGATGGGCAAGGCACTGAGGTTGCTTTTGTTGCCTACCCTTCCCCTCCCTCCCTCTTTAGATAATCAGCTTTTTAGAAAGCTTTTTCTTTTGTGTAGCATCTGGTACCTTACAACCTCCAACATCACTTGGTTAGAACAGATGAACATTGCTCTCTTTTCATTAAAACACTAGGAAAGAAGTACTTCAGTCCCATTTTTAAAGTATTTTTATCAAGGCTTTTATGTCCTTATCTCTACATGCATAAGCCCAGAAACAGATTTGAAAAAAAAAAGTAATTGAAAATGTTAATGATACCTTAAACAAAAACGTTTTGCTTCAAAGTTCCAAACACCGAATCCTTCAACAAATCAGCCTTCATTTAAAAGCAAAAATATAAAATGTAAAAATGTCAACCTAATAACTACTGTTAATCAAGCGTTTATTTCTGGTGGTTGTCTGAGGAGCTTCTCCCATGTCAAATGCAGAATAGGGATTGCTCGGAATTACTGCAGCACCAACTGTGCCTTTTCAGAAAAGACCCAAATTACTGCTGCCCAGCAGAGACATACTTCGGCATGTTATTTTCTTGTTCAGCCACTGCTCCAGCCTGATCCCCTGGCGACGGGAGATTGCTGTGGCTTTCTGTGGGACGGGGAGTACCACAGGCATGTCAGCGCCTGCAGACTGTGTCAGAGGGGCAGGATTTGCTGTGACAGGAGATGCATGGGAGACTGGAGATGAGGCTTTTTCTTTCTTGTCTGAGACACTGAATTTAGAGAACCTTTTGCTAAAAAATACTTGTCACCCCTTTACTTCTTTTAGCCAATACTTCTAGTCTGATAAATTTTGATTATTTCCATATATTCTGTTTCTCAGTGGTTTAATTATAAGCAGAGAGAAACTCAGTCACTTCCAAAATGAGCTTGAAATAAGCTATTATTTTAAAACAAAACCAATACATTTTTCTTGCTAAGGGAGAACAGAAGTTTCCAAAACTCCTCTGTGAAACTAATGCAGATTGTTTTAAGTATCCATTTCCTGCCATGACCAGAGGGAACCCAACACGGCCAGCATGCACACAAAGCTCAATTTCAGTAGAAAGGTGATACAACAGTGACTGGGGAAGGACAGAGGGGCTTTGCAGCTCTGCTGGGGCTGTTTAGCTTGGATTGCTGTTCGCAGCTGTAAAAGGAACTCTTGCTGTTGTAGCAAAGCTGTTTGAAGATGCAGACAGTTTGTTCGTGACCCAGGTCCTGGTTCTGATGAACAAACATTTGTACCACAAAATCTACCATCAGCATTAACACACCATTCTTTATCCAACTTGGTGCCACAACCTGTAATCCTGGGAGCAACTTCCAGTGAAAGAGGAGAGGGTTCTACTTCCATTCCTTCTAACAGCTCTCATACCATGCCAGAAACTCTCAGCATCCCAGGTTCTCCTTGGAAAGGCAGGGTCATGTGTTCCTTCTCACTCTTCAGGATTCATCATCATTTACAAGGCTTTATTAATATATTCTGAATGTTTTCACAAAGATAATAATGAATTTTATTATTGTGTAATCTGTGATTAACTCCTTTCACTTTGTATCTGTTATTTCCTGCAGGAGATACAGGAAGGCAGTACAGATTCCATGGTTCAGGGAAGGGAGACCCATGAGACAAACCTCTGACAGGTGCACCTTCCATGAAAATTAAGTTTACACAGAAAACACTAAACCCTATGAAGTAATGTTGCAAAAAAACAACTTCACATTTTGATTTTAGGAGCAGACTGCAAATGCAGCCTCCAACCACAGGGAGCACTGAGATTCTAACCCACACCACATCCCTCACAGAAGTCTCAGCAGCCATGACAAAATGACTGCAGAAATAATTCAGCATCCTGGCCCTCCTGTTGTGTCGGGAATGAGGTACTGGGGATACAGCCAAAGGGACAAAAATTGTTTTAGTTGAGCATATTTTGAAAGCAGAGGAAGGAAGTTAAGTCTCTCTACTATAGTAGTTTAAAGCTTGTGAAAAATGTTTCCAATAACTGGACAAAGGATGGGAGCACGGACAGATACTATTAGAGGCAAGAGAAACAGAAAAATAAACGAAACAACGGCTTTAATTAGATTTTGTGCATAACAAGATTAATCTTTGTGGTAAAATTGCAACAAAGGAACCCCTAAAAATACTTTTCTGATAAGGACAATGACATCAATGCCTCAGCCTAGGGGAACGTGACCACATCCAGGGTTCATCAGTGGAATGCTATTTTGCAAGAGTCTCCAGCATCTCTCCTTTCTCCTCTTCTGGATATTTAGATGTGTTTGTTTGGGGCTAGAGAGGATATTTCCTAGTGCACCAGCCCTCAGAGGTTCTTGCTCTGACTCAGGAAGATACACACCTAAGAAGTTGCTACATTGAGTCTACAGATTCAGTTATTTGGCCTCTATTTGGCCTGTTAATTGGGAAACTATTCACCCACAGGAGCACTGCCACACCTTGATAGGTTTAATTAGCATCCAAAGCAGACCCCTCAAATAAAGCTCTCACTAATCTCTGCTGCACCTCAGCTTCCATCCCATCAAGGCAGGACTTCAGCTGGATGTTCCCACCTTGGCAGTGTGAAAGTGAGGGATGGGAAATTTCCTCTCAGGCACAAAGAGCACACAAAAACTGAGGGCAAGAACAAAGGGAAAGGGGCAAGAAAGGGACCGAGATCCGGAGTCCATTTCTTTGGATACCCTGAATGCACCTCCCAGAAGACACTGCAGATCAGGCGGCAGAAGCTCACAGAGCGAGGGAGGCTGGCTCAGTGCAAGCAGGGGCTCTGTGAGGGCCTCAGCCGATGTAGATCCTGTGGAAGTCGTTGGCCCCAAAGGCCGCGTTGCACTTGGGGCACTTGCGCTGCCGGGTGTCGTAGCGCGTCTTCACGCACTCAAAGCAGAAGACGTGGAAGCACTTGGTGAGCACCGCGTCCTTCTTGCGCATGTTGCAGCACGGGCATGTCAGGCGGGCCTGCAACACACACACACAGAGCTGTGAGGGACCCTGCTGCACACCTGCTGTGCTCAGAGATGTCTGAGGATGAAAGTCCTTCCATTCCTCAGAAGGACAGTGTGGTTTCTTCAATGCCAGAGTACAGATGAGAGATGTCAAATACTGAAAGTGTGCCTAAAAGACCTGACTAAAGAAAAAGGGAAGGTGATAGACACAGATACTCACCTTGTAATCCTTGATTTCCTCCATCAGGATCTCATCACAGTTGGGAACCATGTCAGGCTTCTTTGTGGTCTCCAGCTTCCTGCGCAACCTAGAAATATCTTCCTGCATAAAAACAGGAGACCAAGTGAATGAGCAGTACATTCTCTGTCACAGCTTTTTCAGAGACCAAAGAGAACATGCATCTGGCAAAGTCATGCCACCCATAGTTTCATGCCCAATAATCCAAGAGATGACATGATCATCTGATACCATAAATATTGTCAGTTATCAGCGGATAACACCTGAAAGAGCCTAGATGTGATGAAGCTGAAATCAAAGTGAAACCGGACACCAAAAAAGTAGTTTAGTTGAAACCCTCTCCAAGCTCAATGTACAAGAAGGGCACTAAAGCAGAGAGATATAGAAGGATTGTGCATAGGATATATACCTCAGCCCTTTTGAAGTTGAACATCTCTTTCTCTCTAGTTACTCTGTTTTCCACAATCTCCTCCTGAAAATCATGTAACTTCTTCTGAGCTAGCTCTAGCTGGGCCTTCAGATCATCTGCAAGCTGGGCTGCATCCATGGCCTGAAAAAGAAAACCAGTATAGAAGTCCAAACACAGAAGAACAGCTCTAGTGATTTCTAGTCCCTTTTGTATTACCTTATTATTAAAAAGTTCTAATCATTTAGCTTCAAGATTCCTTTCAGCAGAGCCAAACCTTGCCACACTGCAAAGCATGTCACTAAGAAAAACACTCATGATCACACAATTCTCTTCTTAACGTATTTTCAGCCTTCCAGCTTCCACATTTTCTTTATTAAATTGTTTAGAGGCAGTTCTATATCTGAACTAGATAGAACTGCAAGATACCTATTTCTAACAATCTCCTCTCTTCACCATTTCTCCTCTAACTTTATAACTAAGTTCCCTTAAAACCACAAATTGTTGTATTAAGCACAGGTGACTGCTGAATTCTCCCCAGCTTCTCTTCAGAGTGATATTCCTGGCTTTCCTTTCTGCCTGTTCTAATGTAATTTCTGCATTTCTACTAAAACTTAACAACAAAGGCAGCATCAACCATAAGACTTAAGTCTTATTTTACTGGTAACACACCTACTTTATTGATTATAAGCATTTGTTAAGTGTTCACATTCCCCAGCTGTATTTTCCTTTTACTTATCCCATATTTCCTACAAAATCTTTGACCCCAGTTGACTTCATTTGGCTGCTGTCCCTTTTTTCACCATAGGTTTCCTATAAAGACACCTTAGTTCTGCTCCCTCATCAGGCTTTCACAGCAACACATATGACCTGCTCCTCCTTACCAAAGGAAAACATCTGTCTATAGTACTTTAATCCTAATTCTTTCCAGGACTCCTCAGCCTTCTGATATACTCATCCAAAACCAGGGAATACCAGGTTCTGTAATGCCAGTGGAAGCTCAGAGCCATCTATGCCTCCCACAAGGCAACTGCTCCCCCTTACAACCCAAGAGGAAACGAAGCCATTACTCACCTTGCGTTTGTTCATTTCCAGGGCCTGTGTTCGCAGACCCAACTCCTTCTCTCCTGTTCCAATACTGCTCTGCAATAAGTGTTCTTTCTCCTCCAGCTTACGTACAACCTGCAGCTGGGCATCCACCTTGGAAAGGGAGAGACGGTACAGAAGGTATGAATGTGTGCTCTGTGGGTCTTCAGAGCTGTCATTAAAGCTGCAGGCTAAAACTACCCCTGCTTCCCCATCACCAAGGAGTACATCTTCAGCTTGCCTTTTTCTCCCTGAACAGCCATGCCTGTATCCAGACAGCTGTACCCAGATCTCTCTGGTCAACACTTTGAAACTTAGCAGTCAAATATTTGCAACAAAGATGTCTTCATTTTTGGACAGTGGCTTAAAGAATTGCTGCAAGGCAGTGAACAGTTCCACAGTGGTTCCAAGGATGACAGGATACAGAGTCACAGAATGGTCTGGACTGGAAGGGACCTTGAAGATCATCTACTCCCAACCTCCCTGGGATAATTTCCACTAGGCCATGTTTCTCAAAGCCTCATCCAAGCCTGGCCTTGAACACTTCCATGGATAGGGCATCCACAACTTCTTTGGGCAACCTCCAGCAGTGCCTCACCACCCTCTGAGTAAAGATTTTCTTCCTAACGTCTAATCTAAACCTGCCCTCTTTTCAGCTTAAAACCACTGTCTCCTGTCCTGTCACTATATGCTCATATAAATAGTTCCTCTTCCTCCTTTTTCTAAGCCCTCTTCAGGTACTGGAAGGTTGCAATGAGGTCTCCCCAGAGTATTCTCTTCTCCATGCTGAACAACCCCAGCTCTCTCAGCCTATTCTTGTAGCAGAGGTGCTCATTTCTTCTCATCATCTTTATAGTGTCCTCTGGACTCTGTCCAACAGGTCCACGTGTCTTTCCTGTACTGAGGATCCCAGAGCTGGATGCAGAACTGCAGATGGGGTCTCACGAGGGCAGCGTAGAGGGGCAGAATCCCCTCCCTCAGCCTGCTGCCCATGGTGCTTTGGATGCAGCCACGGATGCAGTTAGCTTTCTGGGCTCCCAGCATGCGCTGCTGGGTCATGTCCAGCCTTTCATCCACCAGAATCCACAAGTTCTTCTCTGTTCCAATGTTCTCAATGATTTCTTCTCCCAGTCTGTACCCATGTCTGAGATAGTTCAAACTGAACCATGGTTTCCAACTCCTCCTGCTTGTTAGCAATATATACAGGTACAGGTAGAATATGTAGGTAGAAGTACCATTACAACAGGAAAATGACTTCCCCCTTTCCCTCACCCATCTGCTCTCCATAGCAGTGAACCTGTAGGACATTTTAATGCTCATACAGCAGTCTCAATTTCTTACTAAGACAGGCCCCTTTGAAGCCTGATGCATTCCTAGGTTGGTGAGAGGAACATTCTGTCCTGTACTGATTTTGGTGAGGATAGTTAATTCTCTTCATAGCAGCTCACATGCTGCTATGGTTTGTATTTTGGAGAAAACAGTGTCAATAACACCGCACTGTTTTAGCTGTTGCTGAGCAGTACTTACACAGCATCAAGACCTTCTGTGTCTCATGCTGCCCACCAGCATGCAGGCTGAGGGTGCCCAAGAAGCTGGGATGCCACACAGCCAGGACAGCTGATCCAGCTAGCCCACGGAGTGTTCCATACCGCACAATGCTGTGCTCAGCAGTAACAGCTGGTGGAAAGGAAGAAGTGGGAGGACATTCAGAGCTGCAGCATTTATTAAAAAGGAATGATGAAGCCCTGCCTTCCTGGAGATGGCTGAGCTCCTGCCTGCCACATGAAGTAATGAATTAATTTTTTGCTTCGCTTGTATGGACATCTTTCCTTTAACTGTTTAACTGTTAAACTGCCTTTATTTCATCTCACCTGTTTTCTCACTTTGACCCTTCTGATTCTTTCCCCTTCTCCTCAGTGGGGGAACGATCAAACGGGTGTGTGCAGCTGCCTAAAACAGATAACCCACAACACCTCCACCTTCCCCACCAGCTCTTTTGTCCTCTCTCATTTTTCCATATTACCTGTGTTTTCAGTGTCAAAACTTGGTCTGCCAGCTCCTCCTTTTCCTCTTTCAGCAGCTTGTGGATCTGGTTGGATTTGATACGTTCTGACATCAGCTTGAAGTTGGCATCATCCTTCTCCCGCAGCTGCTGCATCAGGCGGATGTTCTGCTCTTGCATGTCTTCAAAGGCTTGGCCCGTGACATCCATTTCGGACAGCAGGGCCTCTTCCTCCTGTAGAAGAATCACAGGCTCTGGCAAAACTGTCCCCTGGACCCCCTAGAGAAACCCTGAACATTTTACTCAGAGACACCAGACCTAGTAAAGATGAAGGAAGTTTCTTGGTATCAGGGAACAGCATCATCCCAACAATCAGGAAAACATACTCCCTAGAAGTCTGCACCACTGCAGAGATACTCTGAATTTGAAGGTGTACAGAAAAGATGGTCACCTGTGGCTTGTCTGGCAGAATCAGCTTTGACACAGCCATTGGCAGAGCTAGGCAGAAACCAACTTCCAATTTCCAGCAGCTGAACAGCTGTCAGATACACCAGGCCAAAAATTCTACATGTGGACAGCTTGACAGCTTCCAAGTAACCAGCTGCCAAGCCCCTTAAACTCACTTTGGCCGCTTCAGCATTGACAAGGTAGAGCAGTTCTGTTCTACAACAAAAGGAATCTGAATTCTAAAAAAGTACACATCAATTCCTTGGCTTGCCTCTACCTTACTGAGGTAGTCCTGCTCTCTCATTGGATTAAGCCTTTTTTAGCAGAAGGTAGGTACCAGTTCCATGCAAACATATTCACTACATTAACTGAGGAGATAATAACTTTTTAAAAGAAATTGCAACCTCTTCCCTAAAGGCTGAAAAAGCCATTTCTCCTATGTCTGCTTCACCAAGGCCACATTTTTAATTGTTTATTCTACGTTTAATTGTTATTAAACATTTCCCACCATTGCTTGCCTGTGATACATCAGAGTTGAGGGTTGAGGGGGTTATTTTGTTGGTGGTTCTTCTGCTTGTTCAGTTTTCTTTCCCTTGGGTAAACGAGAACCAAACTCACATCTCTGACCCATAAAGATATAAATTCCTTCTCTTCCTGGACGTAACCTTGAAGGCAGCTCCTTCACAGGTGCTCCAGCCAAAAAATAACTCATCAGAAACTTCTCACCTGCTTAGCCATGGCAAGTTTCTTCTGTAAATATTCAATTTGTTCCTCCACTGCTCGGATCTTGCGGAGGGCATCCTCATCAGCCATCTTTTTACTCTCCTTTTTTTCCTTGTCTTCCAATTCTTTCACCCTCTGCCTCAGTTCTTCAAGCTACAAGAACCAGAAATGACACTAAATACAAGGATGTGCCCTGAGCATTGTTAAGAGCCTGTTTTCCCCATAATCCTCTGAAACACTGAGGACTGCCTTCAAAGCATGGCAAAAAAACCCCCATGTCATTTTGACAGAGTATTACTGGCAGATGTACCACTGAGATGGGCTGTAAGCCCAAGATCTTGACTTCAACACCTCTGAAAATTTCACAGCATCTTTCATCAGAGCAGGAACATCAGTCTCTTGCAGTTGTACACGTATGGGTATGTGGATTGAAAGCATCTGCTCCTTTAAGGGCATCTACTCAAGGACCTTTTTCCATACAAAAATGAGATAATAGGAAAACGAGGAAGTAAAATAAAACATACAGATACAAACTTGGCAGACAAATGATAAGGGAAGCAGTAATGACAATGAAAGCTGGTCAGTCACACTAACTGATGAGAGCATGTAAGAGTGTGAAAATGTTTATTCCATTGAGGTTATGTGAGTGTGGGAGGAGAAAACCAGAAACAAAATATACAGAGACACAACCCTGACAAAACAAACACAGAGACAAAGAGAGGATGCAAACCTCTCCAGTCCCAACAGCTGATAGGCTTCCAAGAAACTACAGGGACTACTTCCAGGAAGATCACCTTGGACTTTGTAACTGATGACACTGTAAACCAGGAATGGCTCCTGAACTGGGAGAGCTGTGGGAATCAAGAGCTGTTTAAATCCAGAAGCAATGTGCAGGGAAATGGAAATCAAGGATGAACAAACTGGGGGTAGACAGAGAAGGGTATAAAAGGAGCCAGTCACATGAAAAATATGGGCAGTCAGTACACATTTGTCTGGCTCAGCCTTGCACATGATCATCACAGCCTGTCCTGTCCTATCTTCTTGCATCTTTTTATTACACATTTTCTTAAGTATCACTGTGTAATCTAACTCTTTAGCCCATGTATATCTGCTGCACAGAGTAAGTGCTGCCTGCACGTGAGACCTGCTTGTGAAGAGGGGCTTGGAACCACACAGGTACCACACAGAGGGACATGCTGGTACTTGAGGGATCTGCAAATGTGTTCTGTGCTTATGAACTTAGAGATTGTTGTGTGTGTACATGCACTAGCAACTAGTGCTGTTTATCTCCAGACCATTCCAATCTCTAAGTGACAAAGCTGAGAAGACGAACTTGGTTTTGAAGAGAGAAACAACATGGTTCCACTGCAGAGTATCTGAAAAGAAGTTTAAGTAACACATTAAAAAGAAAAAAGGAAGAGAAATTAGAAAATACCTCAGCTTTTGCCTTCTTCTCAGCTGCCATCAGCTGCACTTTGTCTCTCTGCTCTTTGGGGGCAGAGCGGTACATATCTAGCAACAGTTTCATCTCCTTCTGGCTCTCCTGGGCCTTCCTGGAGAAAGGGAGACAGACCACTGTGAGAACTCAGCAGGAAAGCCACATTTACACAGCCAGCATGAGAGTCTAACAATATTCTCTCCATCTCCCACATGGATATGGAGTCCTTGGCGGCTCATCTCATCCTGGTAACATAAACCAGCAGATGAGTACAGGCTGGAAAAGAAACATGTTCAGGCACATGGGGTGAAATGCAAGAAGTGGGGTGGAGATTAAACATATATATCCTAACAATAAGCTACAAACTATCCACCTCTGCTTTGGGAACCATCCAGGAGAGGGAAGACTGCTGTGTCCTCTATTAATAACCTGCTGCTGTGAACTTTTATGCAATTGTTATGACAGCAACAAATAAACATTACTTGACCCACACCATGAAGTATCTTGTTGGGTAATTCATGCTCTAGGCTGTTGTAGGAAAAACACTACCTTGACCAAATCACAATCAGATACAGAGGGTGTCAAGCAACTCTCTTGGCTTCAAACTTCAGTGATGCTAATCCCGTAAAAGCAAAAACATGTGAACACCCAAGGCTTGGGCACTGATCTCACAGGAAAGGGAGAGACAACAACTCTTACTTGAGCTCAGCCTTCAGCTGCTTGATCACTTCAGCCTCCTTCTTTCTTCCATCTTCATGCTTCCCTTTCTCCTTCTCTTTGGACTCCCTCTCCTTCTCAGATTCCTTCTGTTTCTGCTTTTCCCGCTCTCGTTCCTTTTCCTTCTCTTTCTCTTTTTCTCGTTCTCTCTCCTTCTCCTTTTCCTTCTCTCGTTCCCTCTCCCTTTCCCGTCTCTCCCGCTCTCGTTCCTCCTCATCTCGCCTGGCCTTCATTTCATTAACATCTTCGGAAGCAGCCTTGGGAACAGACACTTGGGCAGAAGGATCATCAGGCTCCTGCTTGATCTCTGGAGGTTCCTCCTTTGTGTCTTCAGTGCTGGACTGGGACTGTAGGAGAGCACTGCCACTGCGAGAGCGGATCTGGCATGGAACAGCAAGAGAGATGACAAAGAAAACAAACCATTAAGTTCTTAGCCAGAAATTTTCCTTACCCCCTTCTCCCTTGTCTTCCCAGATCCATGCTTCCACGCCCCCTTTGTAAACGCCCCTACTTTTCATGGAGCACTACACTTCTACAAAGGAAGAGCATTCATTTGGTCAAAGGAAGCAGCAGAGCGCAGAGCTCCACAGAAAATTTCACTGCATCCTGCACACTTTATCAGAAAGGTTGATATTGCTGGCAAGGGTGATAGCATTCCCCCTTCTCCTAAACACTTTCCCCTCTTTTCTGGCATTCCCTGCTGTGATACCTTGCTCAGGTCAGACTGGGCCTCTCTCAGTTTGCGCTTGTATCTCAACACCTCTCCCTTCAGCTGGTGGTTGTGATTCTGGAGGCTGCTGATGAGGTGACGCATCTCCCGATTAATTGGGCCTGCAAAAACAGAAACACCACTGTAACCAACCACACTTCTGCCAATCTTCTTGAGGACTGTCATGGAGATGGAGAACAAGCTAAGTGACAAGGACAAAGAACAAAATAAGACTGTCACCATTCTGCCACGCAACAGAGCAACACAAAACACTTGCAGAAAAAAAGTCATGCAAGTTTTATATACACCATAAGTCCGTGCATATTCACAGTCCTAATTTCCCACTAACATTACTTCTTCTGCCCATGATCCTAAGGGAAATGTGTCATGTTACAAAAGAAATATGATTTAAATGCTACTTCAGAGGTAACTTACTTCCTCTGATGAAATTTAAGAATTACTGCTTTGCTATCCAGATTGTCCTTCCAGACTTGGAAATGAATCCTCCCCCGACAAGTAATTTCTAACAATGCAAAATACCCTGTCATAAACCAAATTATTAGCAAAATGTATCTATTATGCAGCATCTAGAAGGAAGTCAGATAACATCTGACTGGCCTCCCAATAAAACTGGCCTCTCAATAAAAGAGGTGAAGAGCTTTGTTTTCTGAGATGAAGAGACCTGCCAGAATGAGTACTTAAGAGTAACAAAGAATCAACCCAGCTGTTCTAGTGCACTGCAGCCCCTAATGGGCATTGGTGGGTAGGTAGTGGTTGTTTTTAGGCACAGCAGAACAACACCATACCTGCTTGCTCATTGGCAGCAAGAGTCTGTTCAAACTCTATCCTCAACATCTCATACTCTTTGCGGACTTGTGCCAGGGTGTCCTCCAGCTGAATCACCTCAGTGCGTAGCTTCTTGTGAAGGCTGACCTCATCCCTCTGAGGAACAAAAATAAAACAGGACTCGGTGCTTTGAACCTGGGGTATCTCTCACCTCATCAATATGAGGTACCAGAACCGCCTGAATTATTGCCAGAAACGCAAATTTCCTGAGCATTCGCAGAGCCACACAGACCCAGCAGTTCTGGTTGGTGGCATGACAGAGTTCCCTAGGCTGATGAGAGGTGTTACCTCGATCAGTTCCACCTGGCGCTGGTGTGTGGCACGGGTGCCATGGAGCAGCGTGCGGGCCTCGTCAAGATGTGCCTTCAGCTGCAGACTCTCGTTATACAAAACAGAAAATTGGGACTGCATGCAGCGATATTCTGGGGTCTCCTTCACAGCCTCTTCCACTGCTCGTCGCAGCTCAACCTAGTTGGGACACAAGAAAATGCCACAAAAAGAAAAATTATCCCCCTGTCTTTGGTTTCTGTCTCTCAAGACAGGAGAACAGTGAATCAAGCTGCCACAAGCAAACACAAAAGTAGAACTTCAACAGCATTACTGTGAAATAGATGCAAGTGATATGCTTCAGTACCAATTTTAAAAAGTCTTTGTTTTCTCTGCATGCACTAGGCTGTTTCTCTTGCACAGCCGCATGACGTAAGTTTTTGACTCTTGAGTCCTGAAATAGTTTCTCTCAAACTTGGAACTTGGAAAACATAATAAACCATAATCACCCAAATCAATAAAGATGGACATACAGAAAAGTATGAGAACAGAGAAAATGCATGTACAAGTAGGCATTATGTCAGCGTTCTACCAGTAAGACATAATGACTGACATGAAGAGAAATGAAAAAAACCCAGAGGTACAGAACTGAATTCCTAGAAAAAAAAGTTAGCAAATGATTGTGAGGAGCCGCAGTGAAGAAGACACATGTATACACGCATACAGCTGATCAATAATTAAAAGAAAAAAAAAGTTGTAAGCGAAAGACCATTTCTCTCTAAACAAACTCACGTGGATAAACAGGTGCCTCAAGGCAGTTCCTGGCATCAGATCTCTGGATTTAGGTTAGAGACAGACATTTCTTATAACTGGCACTGACCACTAAGGTGACATTTGGATTATTCTCTCCATCATATACTTATCTACCACAGAGTCACAGCTTCTTGTGTTACCACCTTTAAAACACCAGAAACTCATAGGCTGTTTCCTGTCTATCATCCCCCACACTGGGAAAGACATACATTCATTGACTCTTTCAAGAGCCTCTCTCCCCACACAAGTTCCCGATTGTTTCTGTTCTCTGGTTCCACTTGCACAGGGTGTGGGGAAGGTGGAAGAGGGATCAATACTTGTAAAGAGGTGAAACTTTTAACCAGACATGGTTAAAATGTACTGAAAGATCAGAACGGGACACTGGCAGGAAACCATTACAATTTCCAACGGTGACCACACGGTGTCACTGCACTGAACGGCAAGTGTAGCCACAGACTTGCTGAATTGTACCTGGAACTAAGCGCAACACAGCTAAAGAACAGGCTCAGAACAGACACTGCTAATGAGGTTTTCCGGAGACACAGCACTGCAAAGCTGAGGGCAGCCCATCACACAGAACACCTTCCTCCTCACAGGTACAGATGTCTCACCTTGAGCTTTTCGTTCTGTGTTGTTACTTCCTCAAGATCCTGACGTAGTTCCTCCAATTCATTGAGGCGATTCCCAGCAAGCTCTTTATTCTCTTCCAGCTCTGCATTCATCTCCTCAAACTGTTGGGATAAACTGCTTGTAAATCCTACTGTTAATGTGTCTCCTAAGAGTACTAATGAAGTACCTGTTCATGCAGTAACAGCAATTACAGACTGAACAGTCAGGTAACGTGACCAAGTGAGACGGAGTCTAATTTCACCAGGTGTTCTGTAAGTAGGGAACTGGTACACAGACAAAACGGCTTACTCAGAGTCACCTAGATTTGTGTCATAGGATCTAAAAATTATCTAAAATAAGTATCTAAATTCTGTTCAAACTGTGGTCCTATGCACAAGCTCTCCTTGACTTTGTTCTTCCCCTTGCCCACAACCAAGCTCCTGACCTTACCTTGCGGGCATTAATGGTGATCGTTCCCCCATAGAGGCTGCTCCCAGCTCCGTACACCNCCCGGTTCCCAGGTTTCCTGGCCAGGAGGGCAGCGCTTACTCGTTCCAGGACGTCGGCCAGGTGGCGGTTGAGCCTCTGCTCCCTCTTGCGGATCTTGTCAATGTCCCACTGAAGGTCATCAATCATGGTCTCCAGGACAGACACCCGGGATTCTGCTGTCTCCACCCTCTCTTGCAGCTTGGAGAACTGCAATCAAAGGAGTCTTTCAGCCTGCATATGGGATGGAATCAACTTTTCCTGAGGCTGCTCATGAGTTACTTTTCTCTTACTCATCATGTACTTTTCATCTCTTGCTGTGGTGA
>VZTD01000378.1:0-14419 GCA_013397725.1 Rhagologus leucostigma | reverse complement strand
AAGCAGTTTTTTACAAAAGACAGCCTTCTTTTGTGTCCTGTTCCCCTCCCGGAGAGCTGCCCTTGTGAGGAGATGATTCTGTTGCTTCTCTCCAAGAAATCCTTGACTGAAACTCCTCAGCCACCAAAAGAAACAGCTATCAGGTATGAGAGCTGACAGAGCCCCAACACCTCTGTAGTTCGTAACACCTGCATTGTATTTCCTGATTTTCAATAAGAGCACGAAAAGAGTTATCAGACGGCAGAAAATAAGAATTCCATCTTTCAAATAAACACTGTAGCCATTAGAAGAAGGAGAAAAGATATCAAATCTAAGCATGAATCATTGTGACCAAAACCAAACCCAGCTCCATTTGGACAGGGCTGCGAAGGTGTCCTGCTCCTCATGCCTGACATCTCCTCCTGTTCTAATAATAAGGTTCCTGCAGCAATGGCCCTGGGAGTGGAGGAGCTCCAGGGGCCTCCTTGCCTTGTGTAGGTGAGGAGGCCGGGAAGCCAGAGGACTCTCAAATGTGCGCAAATGAAAGCCCAAAGCTTCCTGTTCTGCCAGCTGCATGAGCACTGCGAACCAAACCCGCAAACACAGAGAACACTGGATGTGGCAATCACAGCATAATTTCAAAAACACACACCTCAGTCTCCTCTCCAGAGAGCCCTTTGCCAAAGCAGAGGTGCACTGAGTGCTTCTCCAGCAAGCAGTTGCTTTCTGAGCCCAGGAACAGTTGGCAAAAATGATTACTTTCAGGTACCTAAAACTTGAGGCTGTTAAAAGAGACATAAACCGACATTTCTGAGCTGCAGTGAAAGAGAGATGCACAGTGGTGAAATAATTTTGAGCTAGTGCTGTAAACATTCTGTTTTCACTTGTCTGCTGCAAAGACTAAATGGGCAAGAGGCATTTTTGACTTTTTTTCCTTTCTTTCATGTTAATTATTTGGTATTTATTGCTGCATCCACACGTGCGGAAAGCCAGCTGTTTTCCAATCGACGAGAGAGATACTTCCTGGTTGATACCTGATTTATCCAGCCTCACTTGGCAACAAATATTTTGACAGCGAGTTTTCCGCACTCAACTTATTCCCATGAAGGGCCTAGATCTTCATTTTCTGGTTAATAGCGCTCGCTTGAAAGGTCTTTCCAGGCACCTGCTTCCAGTTTGGGAAGAAGCAGAGGAAGGGCTTTTGTAGCTCAGACCTCTGCAAGGACACTGCTGCCAGCACTGCCCCTGAGCTTTGAGAGGGTGTCCCAGATTGCTTGGATGCTGCTTCTGCATTTCTTATTCTGCCCTCGTCTCAGACCACCTAGCCATGCAGCTCTACTGAAAGAGTGTAAATATAGCTGGAGTTGATAATACAAAAACGTGCTTCTAAGAAATATGCTTGTATTGGTATAGTATTGTAGCTGGCACAGATGGGGAAAACAGCTGTAATTTTCACTCTTGCCGTGATTATTGTGTGATAATTACACCCTGAATATGCTGTGTCACAGCCTGCAAACAGAGAAGGAAATCATATAGGTAAACTCAGGCATATTATTTCTGATACATGCACTCTTTTTCCTGGGGTTATTTTAAAGCTGTTGTTTAATCTCAATTGAATAAATCGAAAATAAATCTCTAATTACCCATAAAAGCCATGAAGAGTAAAAAGAAGGAAAACCACTCCCAGACTTCTGGATGTGGTGCTAGCAGCCGAGGCAGCGTGTTGGCAATGCTCTGATTTTCCCACAGCTCTCCAACACAGCTCTGCTTTCTGGCAAAATCAGCTTCCATCCAGCAGATATATCTTCCTTCCAGCAGAAACGCTTCCGTGGGAATGCACGGAACGGTGTTGCAGAGCATGGACTCTCCTCAAGCCTAATGTCAAGGCCTGCTCTTCTCAGGCTCCTGGGACAATATTCAGCAAAGAAACACTTACAGGTTTGCTTGTCTTTTTTTGAAACAAGGGATAAATATGATCGGGGGGACAGAGCACCTCTTCTATGTGAAAAGGCTGAGACCCGGCTTGCTTAGCCTGGAGAATGCTCTGGGGAGATTTTTTGCGTCCTTTCCGTAACTTATAGTGACTGGGACGGACTTTTTTCAGGGCCTGTTGAAAGAGCAGGAGAAGTAATGTTTTTTAACTGAGGGTGCTTTAAGTCTCACTAGCTGTAAGGAAAAAAATTGTAAAATTAGGGTGGTGAAACACTGGGGCAAGTTGTCCAGAGAAGATCCTCTAGTCCCGGAAATATTCAAGACCAGAATACACTCATTCCCTAAGAATCCCTTGCAGCCAATGGAATATTTGCTGTAGTCTTGCAGAGAAATAGAACAAGTCACTACTCTTGCTCTCATGGGTAAAGCCGTGGAGAACCAATTAAATAGATCCCCTAAAGAGAAAAGGAATTGGTGGCACTGATTATTTCTTGAAGCAGATAAATAAGAATGCCATTACATGAACTTCTGGAGCACAAAATTTTGAGCACACCCTCCTCCGGAAAACATTTCCTCAGAAGAGGGGTAGTTCAGCAGCACATCCTAGGAAGAATTTACAAGTGGACTGCACTCTGGTGTAGAGACTTTTATGAGCTAGTTCACAAGCTTGCTCTCATTTAGGGCTTTCTCTTTCAAGATGACTATAACCTTGCACAAGGCCACAATTTTACTCCTCAAAGCATCAGACAGAGCTGAACACATAAAAATGAAGACATAGATCTCCTTTCCAAAAATGTTATCCTGGTAAAATGCCCTTTATCCTCAGTTCTGCTGGTGAGATACCTTCTGGTGAGAGCTCAGCTGCTTCTTGGTTTCGGGCTGGAAGCAGGAAAAGCGCACTGGGAGCTCCTTGTGCCAACAGAAAGTTTTCAAGATCAGAGCCAGATGAAGCTTCACTTTAAAAGGCGGAGCATCCGCCCGAGGTTTCAAGGCCCTCATCTGGGGTTTATCAAAAAATGATGGAGTGCTTGGTGCTCCCTGTTTACATGGGTGACTCCTGCTTCAGGCTTCTCGATGCCAGGAGTAGGTAAACAGTGTAAGAGAAAGAGGATGTTTTTTGGGAGGCGCTGACTGAACAGCAGCAGCTTTTCCTTTGTTAGAGGTGCTGTAGGCACACTTCTCAAGCATGGACATATTTACCATCAATATCTTTGGTAGCAAAGGTAAACAACTTTACAATCGAGCACCTACGTTAAAAAAGTAAGAGGACAGTACTGTAGCTGCCGAGACAGGCAGGTGGGTCTGGTGAGGACAGGTCAGTGAGGGCCTGGGATCTGCAGAGCTGGAGTTATTCTATATTCCTAGTCTTGAGACAACTTTCCCATGATGGAAATCAGCTGGGCAGAAGTAATGTAGGGAAGCAAAAGGAAAACTAGCAAAAACAAAGGGTATTTCTGTTTTCCATTTTTCAAATATACTATGCAGTGATGAAATCAGGATGCTCAGCCTAGCTCAGGGTTCCAGCCCTCCGTATGGAACTTACCTAAGGGCTTCTGAAATGCTCTGGCAATGAAGTGTCAGTGAAAACAGTGCCAGAGGAATTCCATCTTCCGTGGCCTAACAGATATTCCGGCTACTCTGGACGAATAACTATTACTTCTGCAGAAAGCAGACCCTTCAAACCATCTTTAATGCTGCGTAACAGGGGTTTCTGCCTAATATCAGCTACGTGTCGTGACTCTTTATACGTTTCGGCAAGTCAACCTTTCTGGCAATTGTCTTTTAAATAACCTTTCCTTTAAGCCTGGTATTTTCATTTCAACAGCCATTTACTCTTGCTATATAACAGACTTGTGTTCAAAACACTTCCACCGTTATGCCAGAGGTAAGAATTCCACTGACTGGTAGCACCAAAAAGGAGAATAAATAGATGTTCCCAACTATGATGAGCGCCTAAGCAGAATTGTCACACAACACGAAGATGGGCATAGAGGTTTCCTAAGTTGATATTAAACCCCCCTTAAGCAGGAGAATTTCGTACCCGAAGGAAAAGGAGGATGATGAACAAGGGAAACTGCAGCTTATTACTTCAAACTGGGATTAAGAAATTAGTGGAAATTTAATGCATGATAGCTTCTGGAACAGCTTTTTCACCTCGCTTTCTGCCCTCTCTCCAGGTCATCTCAGATGGTGCTGAACACCATGGTCCCCACAGAACATCACTGGTGACCTCTCTCTGCAGACCACTCATCTACAGCCAGCCAGGAATCTTTTCATGCAAAAATCTTTCCTCTCTGAAAACGTGCCCAGGCTTCAGATAAGACTGAGCTGTTTTAAGAGTCCCCATGAAAGGCCCTTTGCAAACCTAGAACAACAGGAGCTTCCTCTAGAAGTGAGTTTGCAGAACCCATCCCGCCCAGCCATTCCAGCTTTACAAAGACACAGAGATCACAGACAAACACCCCTCAGAAGCACCATGCAAATCGCTTCCCTCATCTGGAAAAATCCTTAAGGAATGAAATGGAAATGGTCTGTTAGTCACGCCAATTACTCTCCAACTAACATCCAGTTAAAGTTTAGCTGTGGACAGTGTTTCCTCTTGAGCTGAATCAAGGACGGGACACCAAAGATGACAGGATCCACTTTGTGACACCTGGTCATCTGCTGCATAAGTGTTAGGTGCTGAGCTGCCAGCATCCGTTTTTACTCTGTAGTACATAGGAAAAAATGGTACAATCAGTATTTTATATAAAGTAATCTTGCAAGAAATGAAAAACTACCTCACCCTGGATCTTTAACGTCACTCTCTTGCGCAACTTTCTACAGAAAAAGCAGAAAGCCCTAGAACGAAATAAATTAATTACGGCAGCCGGTAGGGAAAAGGGAAGCAAAGCCTTCTGAGAGGAAAAAGAAATTCAGGCTGCAACTTCCTGACAAAATGGATGCTTCTACCTAAGTGGTTAGCAGCATATTTAAAGTCATAATTAAGTTTCAAAATTAAAACCCCACTGTGGACACTGAGGCATTATATACCTATTAGAAGTTACAGCCTCGGAGGATTTGTTAACACCTACCTGCCCAAGGCTACCAAGCTAATGTATAAAGAAATTTTTCTCTACTAACCATTTGAATCTAAGTAAAAGTGGAGTTTACAGACATTTTGAGAATTATTTGTACACAGCACAGAGCATGTTTTCGTTACGGGAAGCGTCTTTATGTGTGAAAATATAGCTCCTATGCAATTAGCAGCAATGGTGACTCATTTTCGTTTTCTGCTCTTTGAATTTTGTGTCCTCATGTATTTCTTTCCACAGTATTCGACTGGATAGACTTAGTGTGCAGGGTTCCATCAGAGAAAAAATATATTCTAACCCCCAAGAGCAAGCACCTTCATGGACAAAGCAAACTTTCCTCATTATTAACCGACATTCAACCCATCACTAAAAAGTGCATAAACCACTGGTACATCCTCCGAAAAAAATCCTGAAATACGGTTGGTAAATGCTGTATTTTTTAAGGAGCTCTTTTGCAAACGGGATTTGTTTTTTTTAATAACTAAGATGATAGTCCCCCTTCCAAATGAAAAGAAATGGAACAGAAAGTAAGTCAGTAAAATACAAGGAAAGAAAGGACAGGGGGATAACTATGGACTCCTGTAAATCACCAAATTACCCGTTCCCCAAACCCACTGTCGAAGAGACATCACATTCAAGAGGGCAGGGACAATTAATCCAGTGAGTTCTCAGAGCTTGTGTTTGCAAATCCGTGCACAATACTAGATTTGATGCATTACCAGTCCAGCAAACAGAGAAAGCGGAAGCAAATGTGACTGACACGAGTCTCCTTAAGCCTCCCATTTCATTACTCAAGGGTGATTAGTATGTGCAATCATAAACAGCCCAATCCCTACCGGAAAAAGTTCCTGAGCTGATTCTGATGCAGCATTCCCTTTCAGCAGCTGTTGGGCAGCGGGTTTGGACAGGGCAGAGCACATAACTTTTTGTGCATTTCCAGCCTGAATGAGCAGACCTCCTTCAGGTACGAATAAACCACAAACACCACGAATTACTTTCTCCAAAAAGTGTGTCGTCTCATGCCTCCATAGAGCACCCGACTCGGTGAAAGAACGCACAGAGAAATTACAGGAATAGGGCTTCTTTCAGGTGTGGACGCAGTGAAAGCGCTGGAACGATGCCAGCAGGTTGAAAGTCACCCAAACCCATCACAGTAGGAGGGCCGTGCCCCAGAGTGAGTCGGCTGGTGTCTCTTCAGCCTGAGCAGCTGCAGAAATGCCATGCCACACCCCTGACACTTCTAGGTCTTGTCCTCACAATGGATTACTTTGTACTTGGACAGCAAATGCGACTTATCAAAGCCTTTGCCACACGTAGGGCAATCGTAACATTTGACGTTGCCTTCTTGAGACTTTGGGTTTTCAGGACAAGACTGCTCTGGTACTTTACCTTCTGCCGGCTATGGTGCACCATGGACCAAGAGGTCATGGAGGTGCTGTTGCCCAGGATCACCATGGAGAGCTCAATCTTGTACACATTTTGAAGGTACGTCCAGGTGCCGATTGTACGGATTCATCCCTTGCCGCACTCCAAACATCTGTGCAAGTTCTCGCTGAAAGGAATGAGCTTGTGCATAAGAAGGCTGGCCGGTGGAAGACCGCTTTGGCAGAGATAAGACAGCAGCAGTCATTTTCGATCAGGTAAGCTGGACTCTGCTCCTGCAGCTTGCTCAGGCCGTGGAAAGAGCAGCCACATTTCTTGCATCAATAGGGCACAGGTTCCTCCGAGACAGGCTCCAGAGCCTCACTATACACATCCCAAAAGCGGCGCTTTCGTTGTCCTCAAGGGCTTTCGCTATCATCGCCGGTTTCCTGGGGAGCTCAGAGGAAAACTGATGTAAATTCCTATTTCCACTCTTCAAGTGAAAGGTGATGCAGGAGGGTGTCCCCAGCTGGACCCTTATTTTTCTTCTGGTAGTAGTTGTCACAGTAGGGAGCAGATTTGCAAGAAACTCCTGCTTTCCTGCATGTTCAGCAGAGTTTCCAAGAGACAAGTACTTCACGTCCACCTCCTCCTGCAGGCTACGTGTGCGGCCCGAGCCTCGTGCCTTTCTGTGACAATTTGAATGCTTCCCACGGGTGTCACAAACGTTATTCTCATCTTCCCACTCCACGGTAAAGTCCATTTTCTGAGGTAAACACTGTGTTCATCTGAAGCTCGTCATCACCCAGAGCTTCCTGTCCTTCGTTTTAAGTGGGTCTCATTTTCAGCTCTCCTGACAGTCATCCCTAGAAAATAAAACTCAAGTTTTTTCAGTGATTCTTCTGATATTTTAAATTTAGAATAGTGAAGGTGTCTTTCCGATTTAGAGGACAGGATATTAGTTATAGAGCAGAAGAAAGAGAATCGTCTGCTCTTAGTTATATGCAAAGTATACCTCTGGCACAGAAAATACAGACAGACAATGTTTAATGAAGTTCAGTCCTCTACGAGCAGCCAGCTTTCACTAAGAAAATAAAAGGATACTTTCCATTTTACATTCACCCAAAGATAAGAATTATAGGAAATACAGAAAAAAGTAAAGGGATATCTAAGGGTGAGAAACAGAAGCAGGTTTTAAGTACAAGGCAGAAAGATTTTAGTGAATAGCTTAGCCTGAGAAAATATTACAAGAATATACAATTAGAACAAACAATTATGCATTAGAACATACAGTAGTACAAGGACACGGGAACACAGAGCCATGTTTCTAGGCATAGATGAGAGTACTTCTAGAATTTGCAAAAATAATATGATGAAAAAGAAATATAAAGTTAAGCATAATAATGCAATATTATGATTGGTTTTATAAGCCACAAAAAAAGCAAATATTATTTTAACAAATACATGTGCAATATAAAGCACTGGCTGAAGGAGTTTTCTTTAACCACTAGAAAGACTGCTATCGGCTGAAAAGCTTTTGAGAGTGCTCTGTAACCAGGAGATGGCGGGTGTTTGCCTGCAATGCGAGCCTGTATTATCTCGGGGGTCTGCTTTCAAATTTATGAGGCAAATGAAATAATACAAACTCACGGAGGGTTTATCTTAGGCCACCGTCCTGTTCGATTGAGGGGGCAAGGATCATAGAATCCCAGAAGAGCTTGATTTGAAAAGGATCTTAAAGACCGCTTTCGTTCCAATCCTTTGCCACAATCATGACAAGATTCATTAGTCGAAAGTACTAGGAGCTCCGTCCAACACGGCCTTGAAAACTGATAAGTATGATGGAACAGCCAGGGATCTCTGGTCAACCTGTGCCAAGGCTTCCCCACATTTAGACTGAAGAATTTCTTTTTAGCAACTAATCTAATCTGTTCTCTTTAAAAATGTTCCCCCTTGTCCTATCCCTATTTGTGTAAAATGATCATCTGCTTCTTTTCTGTAAAATTCCTTCATGTACTAGAAGGCGGGATAAGATATCGCTGAATATAAGTATACACTTATGGAAAACATAAATTTATTTGCATTTCCACAAGTATATAAATGTACAACCTTGTTATTAATTTCAGTATTCCTACCAAGGGCAGTTACCAAAGCAGTGCAGCGGTGTGCAGTAAGTGAAAGCTCTTATTCACAACCCAGAAGGCCAGATACATCAGCCACATAACTCAGTCTTTCTTCTGCTGGAGACATGGTAAAGTATTTCGATTTAATCCTCATTAATCACTGCCTGGAACAGTGTCTCTCGACTCACCCCCAACTCCAGTCCTTCCGGTCAATTTCGTAAGGAGTTGATAATGGGAATATTCTTCAATTACAGCCCTCTAACTGAGCCGCGGATGACTTTGGGGCAAGAAAACTTTCCAAAGGATGCGGGCGCTTCTTGTTTTAGGAGGACCGCATAAACACAGCTGCCCATTTCCTGCAGAAAGGGAAGTTAGAATCACCTTGTGGACTGAAAATTAATAATAACAAAAAATACATATTTACATATACATGTAATTATATTTTAAGAAGCTCTCTTAAGAAAGATTAGAATGCTGTATGTAAAAATATTCCTTAGTTGAAATTGTCACAATATTTAAGTTGATTGTGCTGCGGAACGAGTGTGGGAATACATCCTCACACACAAAAATTCGCCATCGAACTGAAACTCTGACAGAAAAGCTGCACTTTCGTTACTGGAGCAACGATGATGTATAATCCATGGGTTCCTCCTGAACTAATTTCAAGTAAATTTGGAATATTTCTTAAGCTACTTATTGAGCTGGACTTCAGCTTCTAACTGTCTGAATAAAAGTTGTGTATCTTCAGGGCAGGTGATTTAAAAATCGAGACAAAGGAACAATGGAATATTCTTGGTGTCGGGGCATGAAGAAGCCTAGCTAAGTCTGCATTTGGCATTTCAAAAGCCTCAGCATTAAGTCCCAGCACGTGCCTGCCACATCGCTCACATTCATGCTTTTTCTTCATTATATTTTTCCAATAATAATTAGCAAAAGAGGCAATTTGATGAGGGATTTGTGTATTTTTCTAACCCTAATACTAACAACAAGCCCAACCGAACCGTAACACTGACACCATAACGTGACCCTGACCATAACCCTGAAGCTAAACATAATCCTGACCGTAGGTCCGCAAGGGGCAGCACTGTGTGAGGAAAAAACCCTGCCGTCCACTTGCCCCAGGGTATGCCCAGGGAGCAGCAGGGTTCAAGGCCGTGGTTTTTACCTGTGCGTCTAAGACCTTGGAGCAGATGTTACGTCCCTGTAGCAAGAAAAGGGATATAAGTCGCCAGACAAGAGGCCATGACCCTGTCTGCATGTTTTTCCTGATTCTCTGATGAGGCTGAGTGTTCGTCTGGGGGCCTCACAGAGTCAGACCTGAAACTCACCAGAATTTACCCGTGAGAGTCTACAGTGAAAATTTTGCAGCTTCAGTGAAACCCACAGAGAAGGCCAAAAAGATTATCAATGAGAGAAGATATTCTGGACAGAAGGAGGGGATGGCCTTGTTATGGGACACTGTGAGTGTACCAGGAAGACGTTGTGGATAATATGTAGCAACTATACTTTTGCTTGTATAGCTAATTCTTTTACTACCTGAATGGTCTCTTTTTGTTAAACAACCTTGTTATTTTTCGCTAGGCAGCCAATCCCAATAAGCCACAGCCGTTGTAAAGAAGTATAAGAATAGCAGTAGAGAAAAATAAAAAATATTTTCTATCTCTCTCAAATTTGGTTTACGACAAGTGTGTGTTTTTATGTCCACCTCGACAAAGCCACATATGGTGACCCCCGAGCCTGCCTGGAGAGCAGGAAGCCTGAGCGGAGATCAGGAGAGGTGGATTCAAAGGGAAGGAGAGGAGCGCGGAAAGCTACCAAGGTCCGGATTGGCGAGCAACCTTTTAAGAAGGTGAGCCCGTTGATAACAGAATGAGAGCAGACACATCCCAAGCGGAAAATTCAATAGTTATTATGTTAAAACGACGTGGCGTAAATTATGATAAGCTAACACTGCAAAGACTGTTACTTTGGTGTAAAAGCAGAGAAATTGAAACTACTTGTGTCAACACCTTTAGTATTCGGACACTGGAAGCAGTGGGATGGTATATTTTCGATCTTGCCTCTTGTGGAGACGATACTGATAAAGACCTTATGAAAAAGTGGAGATTCGATTTAGACACGTTGAAAGAACTGAAGAAAGTACAAGACACTGCAGCAGCTGGTAGAGCAGAGAGAACAGAGACAGAAAATATAGGCAAAAGTGAGAGCATTGCAGCGGGAGGGGTTGACGGGGCACAGGCCCTTCAAGAAAAACCTGTATTGTTTCCAATACACAAACAGCGCAGGGCTCTGCCTCCTCCCTTTTCAAATCCTGCCTCTCGCTCTGCCCCGTCCCTAGGAAACCAATTCATCTACCTTTACCACCCGCCGGGTGGGGTGAGAGTGATGAAAAATATGCAAATGAGAGTGTGGCATCAGCACCCCGACAATCTGCTACTGCACCCCCCCCGCCTTCTACTAAGCTTTCTGTACAAGACGTGAAACAGACCGTGCCGGGGATTCAGAGTGATAGCTTGCTTTTTAGGGGTACCTCAATTTTAAACCCGTATGTGTAACCAAGGGCACGCTGGATCCTGCAGCTCTTTGGAGGGACATAAAACTCCAGGAGTTATATGATAAAGATGTTGAAACAGCCGAGCGGCTTAAAACCATTCGGCAGTCACCAGATTCAAAAGAGCAACAAGACCCTGAAATCTCCCTCTTCCAGGTGGTCAGAGGCAGGGGTCAACAGCCTGATTAGCATTTTCTATTTACTTGGCCGGTGTTATCTGGTCTGCGCCAACTTGCTACTAACTACGGCTTAGAGACAAAAATGCTGAACTTTATAAAAAGTGAAGCGTTAACTCCTTCTGATCTAAAGCAGATCGCTAGGTTGCTGTAAGTCTCACTTCCACGCTAAAGGGCAGCCTCTTAAGGATCAGGGAAACTTCCAAAAGAACGCGAAGGGAAGTCGCGTTCAGATAAAAATGCTTCCCCAGCAACTGCTGCTCCAGGCCCAGGTTTATGTGACAGGCTTGCTGGCGGAACAAAAGGCTCTGCAAGAATGGATGTTTGCCCCGCCAGCACAGTAATCAGAGACTCTCGTGCAATTAACAAAGTGCCTCTAGATGCACATGGACCTATGCAGCAAAACTTAGCTGCTTTGCTAATATAGGATCAAGTGCTAATTTGCGAGGGATTTTTGTGCAGTCAGGTGTAGTTGACGCAGACTTTACAGGACAAGTATGTGCAATGGTTTCTACACCCATTCCTCCTGCAATCATTCCTGCTAATACTCGTATTGCTCAACTTGTACATTTCAAGTCTTCTCTTCACAGGACGGAACTTCAAGAGAGGAGACCAAGGCTTTGGTTCTGCTGGCATGCCTCAGGATCTTTGGGCTCAACAACTTTTCGGGGAAAGACCGCAAATGATTTAGATCTAATCACTAAAGGGGCACAGCCACAGACTGTAAAATGAAAGGGCTGATTGATAAGGGAGCAGACGTCACAGTGATTTCACCTCATGACTGGCCAAACCCGTGACCTGTCACTGCTGTGCGAAATTCAATTTCTGGTCTTGGGGGAGCAACACAAAGTTATTTAAGTACACATTTTGTGCTCATAAAAAATCCAGACAACCAGGTTGCTACAATTCGCGCATACGCGACTTTTGCGCCCCTAAATTTATGGGGACATTATGTTTTGGCCGCTTTGGGAGTAACAAATTTTTGATGGGGGTCATTGTGCAGCAGGGCGGTTGTCACCCAGTAACAGCCTTGCGATGGTTAACTGACCGTCAGGTGTGGCATGCACAATGGCCTTTAACACAGCAGAAACTTGCCGCCCTGAACAAGTTAGATGATGAGCAGTTATCAAAAGGGCAAGTAGAACCATCTGTCAGCCCTTGGAACTCTCCTGTGTTTTTGATTCAAAAAAATCAGCCAAATGGAGATTGGTACATGACTTAAGAAGCATTAATCCAGTCATGGGAAGCATGGGTGCACTGCAACCAGGCATGCCATCTCCTAATATGATTCCTGCAACATGGGACATTTTAGTTTTTGATTTGAAAAGATTGTTTCTTTACAGTTCCCTTACACCCAGACGATAGACCAAAATTTGCGTTCTCAGTACCAGCGGTTAAGAATTCTGAACCTGCAAAACGATATCAATGGAAATTTTACAATGTATGAAAACCGTCCAACTACTTGTCAAATGTACGTGGCTTTATCACCTATCAGAGAACAAGTCCCTAACACTTATTGCTATCACTGTATGGATGATATACTGATAGTATCTCCTTGCAAACAGGATTTGCAAAAAATACAGCCAGAGCTTTTAAAGGCTCTGCACAAATATGGATTACAGATCGCACCTGAAAAAATCCAAACAGAAGCACCCCGGAAATATTTGGGTTTAAATATATTGGAAGGTACCATACGCCCTCAATTTGTTCAGTTTGACATTCCAGCACATTGATGCCTAAATTATGCATATAAATTTCTAGGAACCATTAATTGGTAGCGTCCTTATTTAGGACTCACCACTGCACAATTTTCTCCTTTGTTTAATACATTAGCAGGAGATTCAGATTTAAATTTACCGAAACAGATTACCCCTGAAGCTCAACAAGCTTTAGAGACGGTGCAACAAATTTTTTCCAATCGTCATGTGTACCATGTGGACCCCGATATTTATGTCGTTGTTTTTGTTGTAATTCCAGGTTTTCATTTAACAGGTATTACTGCACAAAGGTCTGATCATTGGTCCCCTGACCCATTGCATATCCTAGAATGGATGTTTTTACCTTACAAACCTAAAAAAAAAGCTACTACAATGTTTGAATTGATTGCTCAAACAATTAAGTGCCAATACCGATGCCTGCGGATTGCTGCTGAAGATCCTACTATATTTACTATTCCTATTCAGCAGGATTATTTTTGAATGGTCCATGGCCAGTAGTTCTGCACTGCAAAGCGCATTGCAGAATTACACAGGACAAATTGATCGAAAAACGGGGATGCTATTGTCATCTGTGAAAATAAGGATGGATGGCAGACTTTGCAGGGTCAGGGTACTGGATCTGCGCAATTGGTCTAATTAAAAGATTTGTTTCTTTTGCTAAAGGCTTTATGGACAGCTGTTTTGCAAGGTACTTATTCTTTTTTTGTGTTTTGCATATTAGAAGCCATACAAACTTATCAGAACTTCTTGCAGAAGGTAATGCCGTGCTGATGCATTAGCTAATCCTGTTTGGGCAGTTCCTCAGCCAGATAAATTAGCCCAGGCTCGAACATCTCATAACTTTTTTTATCAAAATGAGTGCACATTGTGTAAACTCTTTTCACTAACACCTACAGAAGGTCCTGCTATTGTTAGTGCTCGCCCAGATTTTCAGAATTTTAATGAGCTTTACCCTTAGGAGTAAATCACCGTGGTCTTTTTGCTCTACAGCTTTGGCAAACCGATGTTACAAGCATATCAGAATTTGGTTGTTTTAAATATGCACGTGTATCTATTGACACCTTTTCTTCTCATATGGGCTTCTGCTCATGCTGAAGAAAAGGCCCGTGATATAATTTTGTACTGGCAGCAAGCCTTTTCTGCTTTAGGCATACCTGCCTCTGTGAAAACCGATAATGGGCCAGACTACGCCCCTCAGAAAGTTAGGAATCTTTTCGTCTGTGGGGTATCTCTCACAAATTTAGCATTCCTCATTCTCCCACTGGTCAAGCTGTTGTTGAACGTGCTCATCACACATTTAAAAATTTTTTTAGAAAAACAAAAGGGGAGAATGCAAGGGGAAACCCCACAGCACAGATTTTTGAAAGCGCTATATACCGTAAATCACCCGACAATACTGGCTCATTCAAACAATCCCTCAATTTTAAATAATTTTCTTTCCCTGCATTCTGCCAGTGAAACACATTTGGTTCGAGCTAAATTATGGGTAAGGAATTTGCTTACC